>JBBBDQ010001791.1:725000-752500 GCA_037127315.1 Ascarosepion bandense
CGATAGTTTAGTCTATCTACTCCAATTGAAAAGAAAAAGAAAAGAGTGAAAAGATTGGAAGAGAGAAAGCCGGAAACCACATCCTAAACAGGGAACAAGGGATGAGCCTCTACACCTGTTCAATAGATTTGGGTGGAGTGTGAACCGGGCGATAGTTTAGTCTATCTACTCCAATTGAAAAGAAAAAGAAAAGAATGAAAAGATTGGAAGAGAGAAAGCCGGAAACCACATCCTAAACAGGAAACAAGGGATGAGCCTCTTCACCTGTTCAATAGATTTGGGTGGAGTGTGAACCGGGCGATAGTTTAGTCTATCTACTCCAATTGAAAAGAAAAAGAAAAGAATGAAAAGATTGGAAGAGAGAAAGCCGGAAACCACATCCTAAACAGGAAACAAGGGATGAGCCTCTTCACCTGTTCAATAGACGTGGGTGGAGTGAACCGGGCGATAGTTTAGTCTATCTACTCCAATTGAAAAGAAAAAGAAAAGAATGAAAAGATTGGAAGAGAGAAAGTTGGAAACCACATCCTAAACAGGAAACAAGGGATGAGCCTCTTCACCTGTTCAATAGATGTGGGTGGAGTGTGAACCGGGCGATAGTTTAGTCTATCTACTCCAATTGAAAAGAAAAAGAAAAGAATGAAAAGATTGGAAGAGAGAAAGCCGGAAACCACATCCTAAACAGGGAACAAGGGATGAACCTCTTCACCTGTTCAATGCTAGACTCTTGTGATTGACCTGTGTCCCTCTACTGCTCCGCTTAATATATTAAAAAGTTAAAAATTTCATAGTCAAAAAACACTGTTGGTTGCCGATTCATCTACACAAATAAGTTATTTTGATCGAAAAATCGTGGAAATTAATTCAAATGTAAAATCAGTAGTCATCTCCTGTCTCACTAACTTGGATCCACTCTCTCATGCGCATTTCTCCATCCACCCCACTCTCATCAGTATTCTCATCCTTCTCTTACCCACTTCCTGACGCCCCCTATAACCTGTCACACTTTCTCTTTACATTCCTCCTATGTAACCCCCTGCACAACAGTGGCAGTAAAATGCCTTACCTGGGGCGACGCGATTATTAACCCTCTAGGGCCATTCGTATCATATGTGATACAGTATGAAAACAAGCCTTGAAAGAAATATTTTCCTGAAAAATTTTTTAAGAGAAATATTTTATAAATTTCAAATGAAAGCAGTACTGACTGCTCAGTCAATGAATACCAAATGTTTCCTTATAGGGAAATACCAAATGTTTCCTTATAGGGAAATACTGTATCAAATATGATACGAATGGCCCTAGAGGGTTAAAAAAAAAATTAACGTGACTAGTTTTTATTATAGTGCTACTCTACTAGCTGATCATTCATGCTTGACTTTTGTGACTGACCTTTGTCGTGACCTTCGCTATAATAACTTGTAATAATAACTTGTTGTTATAGCGACGGTCGTGCCTGTATCCCCTCTACCTTCCCGCTTCATATATTAAAAAGTTAAACATCTCATAGCCAAAAAAACTCTGTTGGTAAATGATTCATCTACACAAATATGTTATTCTGATCCAAAAATCGTTGGAATTAACGTAACTAGTGGTGAAACGGATTAGGGTTTTGGGGATGATTTTTTCAGAGGTATGGCTCTATCAGTTTTTATTCTGTTTTGAATCCGATAATTTTCTATGCAAGCTCCAGAGCTACGGTATTACAGGATGATTGTTTGATTTAATCCAATCGTTACTATCAAATGAAGGTCGTTTTGAACTAGCACGCCTCCAGATACTTTCACTCGAACGCGTGTGTCCCTCAAGGCTCTATCCTACTTCCTACGCTGCTTTTGATCTTCATCAATGATCTTCCTGATGTCATCAGTTCCCAAGTAGGCATTCATGTAAATGACACCACTATCTACACCCGTGTCAGTAAGAAAATCCGTGAAGGTTGACAAAGTAAAACTGGCTGCTACTCTTAAAACAAAAAAAAAGACTTCCAATTAGTGGTTAACTGGAACAGGAAACAACATCGCATTCCAAGGACGTATTTTCAGATTTGTAGAAGTGTTTTGAGACATAACATCTACTTTGTTTTGGATGTGCGGTGAGCCGAGTTCGAATTCCAGCTGAATTCATTGCACTCACTTACGCGCAAATACCCTTTGGGAAAGGTATTAATCCGTCTCTTTCCTCCAGTTATGGGTTAAATACGACAGATTGGGTTCTATAGCCTTGGCTGACAACCAGTCTACCGCAGAAAGCAATGGCAACCTACTGCGGGATAATCTTCTGCACGGTCAGTCACTTCTCTTTCGAGACATGATCGCCCAAGCGTGTATCACATATTACACTTAACTGACTACTTTGTTTTGGTTCTAAAGTGAATTTTTTCCTTTCTTATTTATCTCTGAAATATTTATTTTTAGCAACAACAATAATAAAAATCTTCTCATATTTAATGATAATTTTATCATTTTATTCTTTTCTTATTTATTGAGTTGTTTTTATTATTGTCATTGAAGTAATAACAAGTCAAAGTATTACATTTGATAACAAACTATTCACTCCGACGTCCAGTGTAAAATATATTTGGTCGTTCCTTGGCATGATAGCGGGCTTACTTTACTCCAATCTCATTAGATAATCAATCATAAGGGAAAAAGTAAACCTGGTGGATACTTTTGAAACGTACCTCTAGTTAGTGGTTAACTGGAACAGAAAATAGCTTGCAAATTTGAATGCCTTCAAAACAAAACTACTCTCTTTTAACCTTTGTAGAGAAACCTTCCTGCCATCAGCATGACTGGCACTCGTCTCTTGGAGAGCGACACTCTGCGTCACTTTGGCTTCACATTTTCAACCGACTTGAAGTGGAACGACTATATCTGATCAATAGCTGCATCTACTGTAAGAAACGTTGGCTCAGTGTGTGTTGCCAGAAAATGTTCCTCTTCAGAATCCATCTTGCACATTTATAAACCTACCATTTGTCTGTGCACTGAATACTGTTGCCACATCTGGTCTGGTGCTTCTGCTATTAACCTCGAGGTTCTTGACAAAATCCAAACAAGGATCTGCAATGTAATCGATTCTAACTTGACATCTCGAATTCAGTCACTTTCTCACCGCCGTGACGTGATTTCCTGCCTTTTCTACAAATATTTTCATAGCACCTGCTCTGACAAGCTTTTATCTCTGGTGCCCCGACCACATGAATTTAAGCGTACTACTAAATTAACATCTAGGTTCTCCCCTTTTACCGTTGAAATAGTTAAATGTAATCGCCACTTCTACCTCGGTAGCTTCTTTAATCGTAATCGCAATTTCCTCCCGTGAAACTCCCATATGTTTATTTACTTACCGGATAAATACAACCTCCAGAAATTTAAATGCAACGACATTTGCCATTTTCTATCTTTTTTATCACTGTAATATATTGTATTAGTGTCGATACCGTCTTCCATGGAGTGAAGTGAATTTATATATATATATATATATATATATAATTTTTGGCGGTGATATTTTGATTACCTACTGTTGTAACATTTGGGTCTGACGAGCCGCGATAATAACATCAAAGCGGTGAAGTATGTATTATCCATAGTAATAATCGAAAATCTTTATATATATATATATATTGTAATTAATATATATATATATTTATATATATATATATATATATATATATATATATATATTGTAATATATATGTAATGTATATATATATATACATATATATACATATATATGTATATATATGTAATGTATATATATATTGTAATATATATATATATTTATATACATATATATATATATATGTATATATTGTAACAAAGTTATGGAACTCGTAGGTATTTTTACCTGCTGTTCATGCATTTACTTTTATAAAGAGTGCTCGATACAACGTAGAGCGTTATATTGTAACTTCTACCTGTAAATAGTAGTAAAATAAAAACTATCGGCACTGCATAAAAACAAAAAAAAACATATATTTCAATATAAAATACCTAAACTAAACGAAAAAGTGACCTGCCCAAAACTAAGCTACCCCACACTCTTCTCTTAACTCAATAGCAGCATCACTAGAACCACGAACGGACGACTAGACCGTTCTAAAACTCCCTACACCACATTTATTTACATCGTTCTTATTAACAGAGACGCCACTTCCACCAAATCCAGATAAAATAAAAAAGGAATCTGTCTTAAACTAAGTCACCTCTTCTAACCCATATATCTAAGCCTACAATACGGCCGACAGAATCAGAATAAGCTCCCAAACCTACTTTCACTTAAACATCATATCACCAAAAATAAACCGTTTTCACCATTTAATTTCTATTCCAACTTTGTCACCCGATGAGAAGCGCGTAAGGCAGTTTCGAAACGCGAAAATTTTTCTGTAGTGATACTATGAATGTATAAACCATTGTAACAACTATTACAATATATATATATATATATATATATATATATATATATATATATATATATATATATAAAGATTTTCGATTATTACTATGGATAATACATACTTCACCGCTTTGATGTTATTATCGCGGCTCGTCAGACCCAAATGTTACAACAGTAGGTAATCAAAATATCACCGCCAAAAATGAATTAAATGAATTTAACATTGAGTTCTCTTCAGTTCGTCTCTTTTAGAATTTACCTGGATTACATACCAAGCTAGGGTTGCCTAATAATTATAGCCGGTAGCGTATATATATATATATATATATATATATATATATATACGGTCGGGTTTCAATCCTGGGTTAGGAAGCGATCAGAGTCTGGCCGTACTGACGGGCTGTGATACAGCGAAACAGATCTGTCTGCGGAGGACTATAGTATATATATATATATATATATATATATATATATATGAGAAATCGTATTTATTTAGGTTTAACTATTTTCTTTTGCAGTGGAAGCACTAGACTATTCCGACGGCTGTGAGTTCAATCCTCATTGAGTGCATCACTCTTTTGAAAGATTAAGGTTCGTGAATACGTAAAAATATGTTACTCTTGGTTTAAGTATAAAACCATATCCTGTGCATTTAAACAGTCATTTTCCCCGTGATATTTTGCTCCAGAACGTATCTTGCATATTATTAAATGGTTGTCTTGACTGAGGTGACATCGTTTAGATTAAGGCAGAAAAATTTATTTCTGAAAATTTCGTAATGTAGATGCTTTGTTTTAATCTTGAAAAGAACCGGATAATAAACGGTAGGTGCCCTATACGATCACGATCGGGATCCCTTAACCCATTCGATCCATAGATGTACCATATGTGCTACAGTTGTAGTAGCAGTGATTGTAACGAAGGCAAAATTTCATACATAGACTATTCAGAGCTCTCTTTTGCTAGATTGGCAGCCCTGCCAACTCAAGTAAGAGAAGTTAACCTTGCGATTTGAAGTTTAATACTTTTTTTTTAGTGCGAATTGAAGGCAACAGATTCGGTTAGAATTTTGAAACAACAATTCTACATTCCGCATCGTCACACACAAGTATACTTAAAAGTTCATGCTACAAGATGTAGGAGTGTACAAAAGTCCCCAGCCCTCTATTTTAAAAACGAGAGACTGAACATGGAGCTGAAAGCCGAGAATCGTTGCACACGCATATATATATATATATATATATATATATATATATATATATATATTTTAATTCAGATGCTTCAATCCAATGGAAAAAAGCAGGAAAGTAAATTCCAAAAACCCGATCCTAATTAATATTAAAAATTTTATTTTAATATTAAAAAATGATACAGGAAGAGAGCTCCATGTAATAAAAAATTACAGAGCAAATATATATTAAAAAAGGATTAATTCAAAGATGTTGAATGGCCATTTCGATATGAAGATCCCCACGGGGGATAACACATCACCTCAGCAACCGAAAAATCCTTTCAGAAACTGGAGAAAAATTAGTGAATTTTAATTTCTTTGCAATCTATTTAAAAAGAAAAGTAGACTAATTTTTCTCCAGTTTCTGAAAGGATTTTTCTGTTGCTGAGGTGATGTGTTATCCCCCGTAGGGATCTTCATATCGAAATGGCCATTCAACATCTATATATATATATATATATGTGTGTATATGTGTGTGTGTGTGTGTGTGTGAAAAGTGTGAAAAGCCATGAAAGTTTTGTTTAAACTGTAGATTTATTATTATTATTATTATTATTATTATTATTATTATTAATTGCTTATTGTATAATACATTATGTGTCCATAATGGTATTTTTGTCGATACAAGTGTTTCGAGTCCAAAATTGACTCTCTTCAGGCGAATAAATTTGTGACTTTACTTATCGAGATATTTTTTTGACAAAAATACTATTATGGACTATATAATGTATTATACAAAAAGCAAATAATATTAATAATAATAACAACAATAAATCTACACTTTAAACAAAAATTGAAGTCTTCTCACACTTTTTTCACCTATACCAATTTCTCTCGTTGACGCAATATGTATATATCACAGCAAAAAATAAAGTTAATTTCATACTAACAGACTTTTTTTTTAAGATGATGGAATAAAAATAAGAAACACGAAAATGACCGACCGGTTTCAATCCCGTTTTTCGTCAGGGTCAACTGGGACTTTTTAAAATTCTTCAGTATTTTAAAATATTAAAACGGAAGATGAACATGACATAGGGGGAAAAGGAGGGGAGGGGCAAACACAAAATGGTAATTATGTGGAGTCTAATCACACAATCTCTGTTTACAAAGAGACGGTATCAACATACTGAGATGAGATAGATAGATAGATAGATAGATAGATAGATAGATAGATAGATAGATAGATATGAACATACTGAGATAGATAGATAGATAGATAGATAGATAGATATGAACATACTGAGATAGATAGATAGATAGATAGATAGATAGATAGATAGATAGATAGATACACGCACGCGCATACACATACACACACAGAAAGAGAGAGAGAGAGAGAGAGAGAGAGTGGAAGACTAATACAAATAAAAGTAATTTGTCACTGAGCTGATTGATGTTATATCCCGCTTCATTCACATCTCGACTCGAGTTTGGAAGATTAGCTTTTTGATCATTGTTTAATCCACTTTTCGGGAGATTTTTAGCAATAAAATGAGAAAAGACGTGTAGCCTTTGCTTCATCGATTATTCGAAGGCGTTCGACAAAGTAGAATTGATAGAAATGCTCAGCAACCTTGACATATTTGGGAAAGACATAAGAGTAATCAAGAATCTCTACTGGCAGCAAACAGCCTGCATACGGACAGGAAACGAATTCAGCAGATATACAAAGATAGAAAGGGGCGTAAGACAAGGATGTGTCTTTTCATCGGATCTATTCAACTTGTACAGCAAGACTATTCTGAGGACCGCAGATGTTATGCCAGGATTCATCATCGGAGGCCAGAATTTGAACAACATAACGTACGCAGACGATACAGTGCTGATAGCGACACGGAAAATAAACTACAATAACTCCTAAAAAAGGTAGATGAAGAAAGTCGAAAGAAGGGACTACATATAAACTCCAAGAAAACCGAATGTATGGTCATCAGCAAGCGGAGTAGCCAAAAATGCTAAGTACAGATTGGGGATACTAAAATCAAGCAAGTACAAAAATTTAAATATTTAGAAAGTGTCCTAATGGAAGATGGGAAGTGTAACAATGTGATCTGAAGGTGAAGTGGAATGAACAAGAACGTATTCCAGAAGCTGAGCAGTGTATTAAGAAACAAAAAAATTGTACTGGATTGCTACGTGATGTCTGTTTTTTAATTTGGTAGTGTATGCTGAACAATCTCATCGAAGATGAAAAAAAAAAAAAACTTGAAGCAACTGAAATGTGGTTCTACAGAAGGATGCTGTGGATATCACGGATCGAGCATGTGAGCAATTATGAGGTTTTAGAAAGGATAGAAACGAAAAGGAAATTAATATTGAGCATCAGCAAGAGACTGCTGAAGTTCTTGGGACATGTAATGAGGAAGGAAGGCTTGGGAATCTGATACTCACAGGTCAGATAGAGGAAAAAAAAGGGGAAAGCATCGGATAACATATTTGAAGGGCCTGAGCAGGTGAATGGTAAAGTGGGGTTTGGGTGGGGTAACAGGAGAAAGCGTGCTAAGAGCTACCAGGGATAAAGAGACGTGGAAGGCCATGATCGCCTACATTCTGAAAAGACATGGCACACAAAAGAATATATATATACACATAGAGACATATATATATATATATATATATATATATATATAGTCATCCGAAGACAGATCTGTTTCGCTGTATCACAGCTCATCAGTACGGTTAGACATCCGATTGTTTTTACTCAGGATTGAAACCCGACTGAATTGGCGTCAGTCGGCGATTCTACCTCTGAGCTAGGGGCGCTCGGTAGAAGGAGGCAGACTTTTAGCGTGTGATATATCATACTCCAATAGCTAGAGTGCTCTAATTCATTACTGAATTAGCGATATATGTATATATATGTCCCTCCTGTCACGGTCGGAGGAAGGTGGATTATTTCTATTTTTTTTCTTATTTCTTAATGTACAATACTCAATAGTAGGTACATCAATATACATATTGCTGTCATTTCTGACGGCACGGGCTTACTCGTAAATGTATAACCAAAATGTTGACACGTCACACAACTTCAAATAAAATCTCAGAAAGGAAATTCTCATTAATACTAGAAAGAACCAAAACAGCTATCGAACTTGAAACCTATTTTCCTAAAATCGTTAGCCTCCACGAATACCGGAAAAAGCAAGGAATATATATATATATATTTCTTATATATATATATATATATATATTTCTTATATATATATACGTATCTGTCTGCTTTCCCCTTTTTACTCCCTTAAATTCAAAAATTGTTAATCTCACCCCATTTTATTTTCCTGTGGATGGATGATTTTTTTGGGACTTTTACAAGTATAAAATCTTTTAATGCATTTGAATTTGAGTAAAAAAATTTCTTTTCGCCGTTGCTGAAAAAGCGAGGATTTCCGCGTAGAAATAGCTATTCAACGGATCTATATATCGAAATTTTTGTTATATATATATATATATATATATATATATATATATATATATATATATGTTTACTTCTATGAAGAAATTAAATAGTAAAATTGAAAAAGATTTTGTGTAACACCCTTCAAAATGGTATCTCCAGAATGGAATAATGATCCATGAAGTGAAACAAACTTAATTAATAAATTTCATTAACAAATTTAATTAATAAATCTGCTGCTATCACAATCTGGGATATTTAAAAACAACTGCTAAACATGAAAAAATTCAGGAAGCTGAACGTCGTCGATTAGGCTGTGCGTCTAGACACATAGAACTACAGAAATTTAAAATTTAAAAAATGCCTAAGATGGAAGGTATACTACTCCCTAAAAAAAGACAAGGACAATGATGACAACCACAATAATACCGACAATAAACAAATTTGGATTAAAAGGCCCACCATAATAAAACGACGTAATTGATTTGAAAATGAGTGAATAAAAATAATAAATAATCTAGAAATAATAAAATAAAACAATAATTTACCAATAAAAAAATAGATAAACTAGAAAAAATTCATCTACAAAAGTGAAACCAAAAATAACATTAAACTACCTAAAAAAGAATCACTAAATTTTATAAAACCATTAATAATGAAACAGAAATAACCCAAGAAGCATAATAAATAATCTTGAAATAATAAAATAAAACAATAATTTACCAATAAAAAAATAGATAAACTAGAAAAAATTCATCTACAAAAGTGAAACCAAAAATAACATTAAACTACCTAAAAAAGAATCACTAAATTTTATAAAACCATTAATAATGAAACAGAAATAACCCAAGAAGCATAATAAATAATCTTGAAATAATAAAATAAAACAATAATCTACCAATAAAAAAATAGATAAACTAGAAAAAATCATCTACAAAAGTGAAACCAAAAATAACATTAAACTACCTAAAAAAGAATCACTAAATTTTATAAAACCATTAATAATGAAACAGAAATAACCCAAGAAGCATAATAAATAATCTTGAAATAATAAAATAAAACAATAATTTACCAATAAAAAAATAGATAAACTAGAAAAAATTCATCTACAAAAGTGAAACCAAAAATAACATTAAACTACCTAAAAAAGAATCACTAAATTTTATAAAACCATTAATAATGAAACAGAAATAACCCAAGAATCATAATAAATAATCTTGAAATAATAAAATCCAACAATAATCTACCAATAAAAAAATAGATAAACTAGAAAAAATCATCTACAAAAGTGAAACCAAAAATAACATTAAACTACCTAAAAAAGAATCACTAAATTTTATAAAACCATTAATAATGAAACAGAAATAACCCAAGAATCATAATAAATAATCTTGAAATAATAAAATCCAACAATCATCTCCAATAAAAGAGAAAAAAAATTAGAAAAGTATCATGTACAAAAGGGAGACCAAAAATAACAATAAACTACCTAAAAAAGAATCACTAAATTTTTCAAAGCCATTATTAACGAAACAGAAATGACTAAGCATAATAAGTAATCTAGAAATAGTAGAATCCAGTAATAATCCCCCAATAAAAAATAAGCAAACTAAGAAAAGATGATCTGCAAAAGCGAACCTAAAAATTCTAAACTACTTTAGAAAAAGTCACTTAATTTTGCACAACCAGTAAAAACGAGACAGAAACAAAAAATGCTAAAAGTAGCCGCTAGACTAAAATTAGTCAATAGAATAAAACAATTAGCAAAAGCAGAAGCATTTCTTAAACTAAAAGACCATAGGAACAATTTCACAAACAAACCAACTTGCAGATTACTAAACTCCACAAATGCAATATTGCGAAAAAAATCAAGCAAATATTAAAAAATATGTTCACAACTACCAAAACTTATTAAATATAAACCAATATAAGAATACAAAAGAAACAATCATTTGGTTTAATAAGATTAGCAATAAAGAAAACTTTATACAACAAGATATAAAAGACTTCTATCCGTCCACACACCAAATTTAACGAAACAATGCATAAATATCCCCGAAAAAAAACGTAACGGTAACTAAATATTACCGAAAATCAATATTATACTACAATAAAAAGAATGGACAAAAAAGCACACTACTACTACTACTACTACATCTACTACTACTACTACTACTACTACTACTACTACTAATAATAATAATAATAATAACAATAATAATAACAACAACAATTTTGATGTTAAAATAGGTAGTTATGATAACGGAGTGTATGCGAACTCATAGGCAAACAAATACCCATATTTATAGATAAAAATATATCAGCGAATACTAGTAGCTTTAAAATATTCAATGAAAACAAGAACAAAAAACATGTATCATCACTAAGGAACAGTTTATATTTAAACAAAGTAAAATGCAAAAACGAATACAATTAAAAAAACAACAACAGTAAAAACATATAGTTTGATTCACTCCCCACCAAAGCTCTGCAATAAAAACAAAAATAGGGTAAATATTCTTCAAAATAAGTGGAAAACACATCTCTAAAATAGGAAATTATAAAAGATTCTCAACAAAAATCAAAATCAGTTACAGCTGCATCGATAACATAGAATAATTATTAACAAAGGACAATAAGAATACTCAACAAAACCAACAACATCCCCAAAATAACAACAATGACATCCAGCAAAACAATACCACTAAATGTAACAGTAAATAATAATAATAATAATAATAATAATAATAATAATAATAATAATACCCATTTAACAACAAATATTTAACCAATAACATAACGTGCAAATCTACCTTAACAAATAACATTAACACAGACGAAAAAAACTATATAGGCGCTACAGAAAAAATAAAATTTAAGGAACGATATAAAAACCGCAAAATGTCATTCAGAGCAAAAAAAAAAAAAATATACCCAAACAATACAACTCTATCAAAATACAAATGAAGCCAAAAAGAAAATAATATCCCCACCAAAATCAAATAGGAAATCATAAAATGAACAGCCGCACACTATATTAACACTAGACATTGTAAATCATGCTTCGAGGAAAACTAGCAACAACTAATTTTAAAAATAAAAATAAACTCTTAAAAAAGAACAATGAAATAATGGTTAAATGTAAGCATGTAAATAAATACTTAATTTGCTACCTAAACATTAACTAAAATAAACATGGAGATAACTTAATTATAATATAAACTTTAAATAGATAGATATAATATAAACTACAAACATACGTACACAAACCTAAACAATAATAAATAATAATTTAAATATAAATCTAACTTTCTACAACTTATAATTATAACACCACCAAACCAAAGAAATAAAAACCTAACGAAAATACATAAACATGTATGTATGTATGTATGTATGTATGTATGTATGTATGTATGTATGTATGTATGTATGTATGTATGTCTGTGCGTGTGGTTGTACGCATACGCATAAGCATATATATATGTACGTACATATGTGTCTGTACATATATACATAAGCATTTAGCATTTAGCATGAAAAGATTAAAAGAAAGCGATGCTACATATAGTAATTATACCAATAAATCAACATGTAACAAATTCCGAAAAAAAAAAGAGGAAAAAAAAAAGACAAAATTCCGAAAAAGAAAGAAGAAATAAAGACAAAAAAGAAAAAGCTAAAAAGTAAACCCTAAGCAAAAGGACAACTGACCATGACACCGTACACGTACGCACATCTGTGAAAACAAGGAGTACCCGGACGAGCGCACATTCACAAAAAACTTGCACCAACGATATAATAATGAAGAAAACGGGCAGTAAATTGGTGAAAAACCCCGAAGAGTGGAAGAATAAACTCTGAAGTTATGATCCTGGGTATGACGGTAAACTGCATCCGGCAGCAAGGCCTCTGATTAGGAGATTGGGAGAAGCATGGAACTACTCCTTAATTGCTGTTGCTCCCAAGATCACTCCGACCCGGAGTGGTAGCACCTTTTAGGGTTCCAGCTATGGGCAAATAGTTAACCCCCAAACTGGGATCAAAACACTATGAAAGTATTAAAAAAGCTTTTATAGAAAAATATAGATTTTTGAAGGAAAAATATTGCCAACAATACGTTTTTGAAGAAAAAAAATTATTACTAGTAGAAGATATCTTCAGTTTTCTAAAAAAATAATAATAATAAATCATCGAAATCTGATTAAATCAACCTTCTCATTATAACCGAATATTAAAAAATTACCTTATAAACCTACCATTTTGGCATTAAATAACTCACAGAGGTTGATATGCCGTTAACCCGAGAATATTAACCATGGGTATATAGTACCCAGCGCAAATGACGCCATTTTAATTACAATTTAATTAAATTTTCAGTACCTGATTTTGTTACCTAAATAATGTTTTCAGTTCCTATTAATGTTAACTCAAAGTAAAACTTTTGAAGTACCTGCTTGTAAAATATTTAAAAATAAAGATTGATATTTAATATTTTTTTGATATTTTCAAAATCGGGTATGATATACCAATGGTTAGTATTGGTGTAACTTTAATTGATGGTTAGTGCCCCAGGGTTAAACAAAACTCAAACTCAAAACTCTGGTGTCGAGATGCTGAAGGCAACATCAATCAGCTAAACTTTTCTTTCTATGAATCATATGTAATCAGATACCAAGTAGGCATCTATGCTGACAACACCACCATTTACTCCCGCCTCGCTAAGAAACCTGCCGATGCAGACAAAACAAACCTTGCTGCTGCTCTCGATAAGAACCTCCATTCAGTGGTAGACTAGGATAAGAAATGGCATGTAAACTTTAATACTTCCAAAACGAAACTGCTATCCTTTAACCACCATAGACAATTTTTTCCTACCAGCCATCAGCAGGGATCACGCTCGTGTCCCTGAAATCAATACACTGCGCCTCCTCGGCCTCACTCTCTCAGCTGGCCTTAAGTGAAACGACTATAATGAATTAATAGCTAAATCTACTGCTAAGAAGGTCGGGTCTCTGTGTGAGGTCAGGAAGTTCTTCTCTTCTGATACCATCATGCACATTTAGAAATCTACCATCCGCCCGTGCATTGAATACTGCTGTCATATCTGGTCGGGCACCCCTGCTGTTCACCTTGTGGTTATCAACAAGATCCAAAGAAGTATCTGCAATGCAGTCGATCCTGATCTAGTTGCCCGACTCCAGCCTCTCTCTCACCGACGAGATGTGGCTTCCCCCTGTCTCTTCTACAAATACTTTCACGGAATTTGTTCCGACGAGCTTAGCTCCTTGGTCCCCTCCCCTACTACGCAAATTTACTCGAGCTACTAGACTGGCAACAAGGCCTCTACACTATTACTGTGAAAACAATCAAGTGCAACCACAACTCTTACTTTATCAGCCTCTTTTCTCGCACTTCCCGCCCTTAGAACTCCCTTCCGTATTCTTGTTTCCCTGATAGCTACAATCTCCAAGAATATAAGTGCAACGTCAACTGTTATCTCATATCTCCTTAATTACTATCGTTCTTCTCACTTTTCTCTTTCATCTCACGCAGTTCTCTTTACACTAATGTACCCGTCCTTCTCTTACCCGTTCTCCGACACCTACTGTAACCTCTTATCGTCTCTTTTCACTGCCCTTTAATGTAACCCGCTGCGCACCAGTGGCAGTTCTGCCTTGCTTGGGGCGAGACGATTATATATATATATATATATATATATATATATATATATACTCAGTTATAATCTGAGATTAAGGACAGAATAGTTAAATATATATATATATATATATATATATATATTAATTCAGATACTTTAATCCAAGCGGAAAAAGCAGGAAGGTAAATTCCAAAAACCCGATCCTAATTAATATTAAAAATTTTATTTTAATATTAAAAAAATGATACAGGAAGAGAGCTCCATGTAATAAAATATTACAGAGCAAATATAAATTTAAAATTAATTTATATTTGCCATATCGAAATGATCATCCAACATCACTGAATTAATCCTTTTTTAATATATATATATAATGTAGAAGAATTAGGAACAGAAGACGTAAAGTGCGACGCAAAGATCCGAAGGCAAATTGGCATGCTGAAGGACGCATTCCAGAAACTGAGTAGAGTATTAAGAGACAGGAAAATTTCGCTAGAAACAAAACAGAGAGTACTGGATTGCTATATAATTTCAAGTCCTCAATATGGCAGTGAATGCTGGACAATCTAATCGAAGATGAAGGAAAAAACTTGAAGCAATTGAAATGTGGTTCTACAGAAGGATGCTGCGGATATCATGGATCGAGCACGTGAGCATTGATGAGGTTTTGGAAAGAATGGAAACGAAAAAGAAATTAATACTGATTGTGGAGATCTCGGTTAGAGAAGAGAGCTGAAACCCTGGAAGTGGTCATATGCATATCACTAAACAGAAACTTAGTTAAGTGGGAAGTTAGGCAGAGAAGAGTAGAGCTTTTAAGACGATTTATGGATAAAGCATTTCGCTTTATCAGCAAGGGAAGTTAATACCTCAAATTGATTGAAGAGGAGGAGAATAGAGATTTTGCACTTATTTGATACCCTATTGTCGAGCCACCAGCAATCACGAGAACCAAAGTTATTAGATGCTATGCGGTGCTAGACTCCCTCGGCCAACAGAGACTTTGCTCCTTCGAGCACTCGTTTACATTTATTACAAATAGGCATCAGTTATGACGAGGGCTGTCACACTTGTATAGCCTAAAATAGTTGTTCCTGTGTATTATAGCGGCTGACTATGCTGGTGTGAACCATGGAGAGGATTGAAGTTTCACATAGTATTTCTGAGACGGGGTTAACCCTCTAGGGCCATTCGTATCATATTTGATACAGTATTTCCCTATAAGGAAACATTTGGTATTTCCCTACAAGGAAACATTTGGTATTCATTGACTGAGCAGTCAGTACTGCTTTCATTTGAAATTTATAAAATATTTCTCTTAAAAAAATTTTCAGGAAAATATTTCTTTCAAGGCTTGTTTTCATACTGTATCAAATATGATACGAATAGCCCTAGAGGGTTAAAGCGTCTTTGACTCAAGAGGAAATCTCAGTGGTGCAATTTTTAATTGGTTTAAGATCTCAGTCTATTGGACGTTACGAAGAAAATCATGGAGTGAACCCCAATCATCATGCTAGTAACGGAAAGAGGTCTTATGGATAGGAGGGTCTTGTTTAAAAAATGATTGAGATGAAATATCAATAGCGGCCACATAGTGGCCAGGGTTACCGAGAGAGCAGTTTTTGGAAGTTCGGCATGGGAAGTAAGAAATAAATCAAGCAGAGAGATTGTTACTTGGCTTTGCTAGGGAAACGAGTACGGAAGTCCATGATTTTATGAAGAGTTTGAATTTGAGTTTTGTTTAAAGGCATATCAACCTATGTGGGTTATTTAATTCCTAAAAGGTAGGGGTTTAATGAACTTTAACCCTCTAGGGCCATTCGTATCATATTTGATACAGTATGAAAACAAGCCTTGAAAGAAATATTTTCCTGAAAAATTTTTTAAGAGAAATATTTTATAAATTTCAAATGAAAGCAGTACTGATTCCTCAGTCAATAAATACCAAATGTTTCCTTATAGGGAAATACCAAATGTTTCCTTATAGGGAAATACTGTATCAAATATGATACGAATGGCCCTAGAGGGTTAATAGATAGATAGATAGATAGATAGATAGATAGATAGATAGATAGATAGATAGATAGATAAACAGACTGAGATTAACCCTCTAGGGCCATTCGTATCATATTTGATACAGTATGAAAACAAGCCTTGAAAGAAATATTTTCCTAAAAAATTTTTTAAGAGAAATATTTTATAAATTTCAAATGAAAGCAGTACTGACTACTCAGTCAATAAATACCAAATGTTTCCTTATAGGGAAATACCAAATGTTTCCTTATAGGGAAATACCAAATGTTTCCTTATAGGGAAATACTGTATCAAATATGATACGAATGGCCCTAGAGGGTTAATATTCGATTATAGTGAAAAGGTTTTAATCAGATTTCGATGAAATCTTTTATTTTTTTATTTTAGAAAACTGCATACTTCTAGTTTTGTATTAAAAAATGTATTGCTGATAAGAATTTTTTTCCTTTAAAAATGTGTTATGGTCATAATTTTTTCTTCAAAAATGTATTGTTGGAAATATTTTTCCCTCAAAAATGTATATTTTTCTGTAAAAGTTTATTTTTATGTGTATAGTTCTGTAAAAGTATATTTTTATACTTTCGTAGTGTTTTGAGACCAGTTCGGGGGTTAACTATTTGCCCATAGCTAGGACCTTAACAGGTGCCACCACTCTGCGTCAGGGTGGACCTGGGAAGAACAGCAATTAAGAGGTGGTTCGATGCTCCTCACAACCTCCCAATCAGAGGCCTTGCTACCGGATGCAGTTTACCGTCATATCCATTTTGAGGAAAAGTTTGGGCAATGTAAAAATTAAATGTTTGAATAAAGGCAACGACAATACCTTTAGAATGTTTCAGCCATGTTTCATGGAAAGATGTTCGCAGATGGATAAGAATAAAGCGCCTTTTCTGTACTGTCAGTTAATATGTCTAATATATTTACGGTGATAAGAAGAGAGAAGCAGTAAAAGAAAAAAGAGATTGCTAACAGAGTTTAGTAAAGAAAGAGAGAAGCATATGAACGAATAGCCTGGAGACGTGAGAGACAATTCTCTGACCATTGAAAGATTATCCCGGATTTATATACTAAGGACATGCAGGTGAATACTGGTATCTTTTGACAAAAGAGAAAAATAGCCTGGAACCATGAATTCAATGGTAGTACTGGTTGCCGACCAAGGCTATAGAACCCAATCTGCCCTGTTATTTAGCACATAACTGGAGGGAAGAGACGGATTAATACCTTTTCCAAGGGTATCTGCGCGTACGTGAATGCAAGGAATTCAACTGGAATTCGAACTCGGTTTCCCGATTTCTCGTTCCAAGCCGATATCCACTGCATCAAAACGCACATCTTATTAACCTGTTAAAAAAAGCGAATAACGTAAAAAAGAATTAAACTATGATTTAGTTCTGATGTTCACGAAGCACAGTGGTGAGGGGCTGAATTGAGAAGTTTAATAATTAATAGCAATGGAGAAAAGAAAGTACATGACAAAGAAAGAAGTGAGAATACCAGAAAAAAAATTAAATTATTAAGTTTTTATAAGTCCCAATATCCACTTACTCGGAAAAAGCGTTAAGCGAAAAATTCCCATTCCGTTTCCCACGAAAGGAAGGACTTCTATTAAATGTTATATTGAGAATTAACAGTAGATTAACGTGCAAAGAAATAAGTCAGTCGGTTAAGTGCCATACGTGATACACGCTTGGTCCTTGGTCCTTGGACTGACTGAGCAGAAGATTATCCCGCAGTAGGTTGCCATTGCTTTCTGCTGTAGACTGGTTGCCGACCAAGGCTATAGAACCCAATCTGTTTCTGTTATTTAACCCATAACAAGGAAGGAATAGACGGATTAATACCTTTCCCAAGGGTATTTGCGCGTAAGTGAATGCAATGAATTCGGCTGGAATTCGAACTCGGCTCCTCGATTTCTCGTTTCGAGAGAAATAAGAGAAAATTTAAAACAATGAAAGATGGGAAAAATTAAGAAATACCATGACATAGAAATGGAAAATAAAAACAAAGAACGTAAAGAAAAATACAGAAGAAATAAAGAAAAGTTTAAATTTTAACGATACCAATATATATTAAAACTGGCAAAGCGTTCTGCTGGGTTCTTCGAACGAATATTACGGCAAGAGTAATTTGGTCACGTCAGCTTTAGTAGGGGTGGGGAACGGTTAAATCTTTAAGACAGGGGCATGCTAGGATCGCCATTCGGACCTTTGATTTTATTTACCAGGATTTACATTTGTAAATATGTATGGTTAAAATTCACTTTCTAGGAAAAGCCTATATATTTCATTTGTAAACGAGTTATTACGCGACCTAGGTTTCTATCATGAATGGTGTCTTCTGAATAACTCGTTTACAAATGGGAAATATTCAAAAGTTCTCAAATATAATTGTATTGAACACTTTTTAATACAAATGTGCACTGGTCTAATCTTATTATGAACAGAAACTAAGTAATTAAACAATCAATCAATATATATATATTCCAGGTGAAGAGGACTCAGGTTTTTTTTATTTTGAGTGCTTTGGCATTTATTTTATTATAAACAGTGCTCAATATAATGAGTATTATAGAGCTTAATATAATTATATAGTTATGTACCAATTGTACATTGCGACATGGAAATTTCTATGTTTCGAGATAGATTCTCATCGTCAGGCAATGTTGATGTAGTTGTGCAGATGATTTACATTTAAATGTAAATCATCTGCACAGCTACATCAATATTGCCTGATGAAGAGAATCTATCTCGAAACATAGAAATTTCCATGTCGTAATGTACAATTGATACGTATCTATCTATCTATCTATCTATCTATCTATCTGTGTATACGTGGATGTATGTGTGTAAAATTTACGATATATCTAAAACATATCTATAAAAGGACAGTATAAATAAAGACAAAAAGAATATTTATCTTAGACATATCTTTAACTTTCGTTTAGAAATTAATTTAACTCTTTGTTGCATATTGGCTACAACAAAGGGTTAACCACAACTTTAATCTAAAGAATGCCACAGTTTTTAGAAGTGAAAGTAACTTACTTAGACTGAAAATTCTCGGTATATAAGAATGTAAATCGGCGCCCCGCATTTTTTTCAAATATCTCCTTTCCTAAAAGAAATAATCCACGTCGAAGCCAACACAAACGACTATAAAATAAAAAAAAATAAAGGAAACGGTTAAATTTCTAACCTTCTGGTTATAGAGGGAGATTCGCCCTGTACAATACCCCCCCCACGGTCAATCGAGATTGAGGTTTACATGTAGAGGAGGTTTATACGGGGAAGATAACAGTTAACACAAGACTTGAACAGGTTGAGATTATAGTGATCGGAGAACCACAGAGCAGTGGTTCGCGGGAAGAAGCTGTCTGATGGAATACGAAGGAAATGTAGGCGGTTTGTTACGATGTATGTGGCATGGTAAGTTCAAGCCGTGAAGGTCAATCATGACGGAACCAAGGAATTTAGTTCATCCGAGCACTTTCCAAGTAAGTAGCCATGAAGTAGTGAGAGACTTGCTACTTCCTTCCTGGAAAAGATAGGTTGCAAAGTGGGAAACTATTTATCACCCACAAGGACTCGGAGATAATTTGAAAGGAAAAGTGAGAACATGGCTGCTCACACTCAATATGTGACAACAGTACTCCATTTTCGGCTTGATATTCAAAATATAAAATACATTAATTGATACCAAAGTAAAATAATTTGAATATTAATTACATTTAAAAAATATAATTTATTCACTTTTGTATAGTAGACATTAAATTAGGTCGCTTAGCGTGCACCATAATTTATTTAATATTTTCATCGAATCCGATGAATATTTATAAGCGTTTCGTAGATTCTAAAATTTTGAAAAAAAAAAAAGATTTTTAATTTTGTTTATAAATATATTTGCAAAATAAAATCCTTACATTTATTTTGATAAAGGTCAGAGGACGAAATGAATCGGTTGAGAAATATTTTCCTTTTGTCTTTGTTCATGCGTATATATATATATATATATATATATATATATATATATATATATATATATATATATATATATATATATATATATATATATATATACATGCATGTATATATTTATACATACCTCTTTTATTGGTTTGACTTTTTTCTTAATATATGAAAACAGCTGTATTATATATATATATATATATATATATATATATATATATATATATATATTAATAAATATACATATTTTCCTACGTCTATGGCACGACTCGGAGTTTCATGCGTTATGGAATCAAGTGCATATTTTGAACTGACAGTTTAATAGATTTGAATTTAAACTCACTCGATGTTCATGGGAATTAAATCTTATAAAGTTACGTTACTGCTTTTTTAATAACAAGATCAAAAATTTAAATATTCTAAGATTACATGTAGATAAAAATTAAAATTTAAAATAAAAATATAAAATAAAATAAAATAAAAAGTAAAAATATTAAAATCCAGGGAGAAGAATGTAAAGGGGTGTAATGCATAAAAAGTAAAAATTTAAATATTCTCATACTGCATGTAGAGAAAAATTAAATTTAAATAAAAATAAAAATAACAATTAAAAAGTAAAATTTAGAACTAAAATTAAAAATTAAACAATGCAAGGAGCTAAAATTAAAGGGGCTTAATTCATAATTGTTAAAATCAATATTTGCGGGGGAGAAAAAGAAAGGGGGAAAGTAACGAAGAAAGAAGTATAGAAAAGGCAAACCTATAGAGGAATCGATAACAATCTGTGTCTAAGAAATTAAGTAAGTATTTTTTCTATGACAGCACGGGGACATTAAATCACTTTTTTGTTAAGTAAATTAGGTTTATTGATATGTTTTAAGATGAGAGGTTTTCTAAAGGACATAAGTTACATCTCTCTCCTTTTCCGTTGTAAGATTTGGATTTAGCTACGATATTTCAGTTAATGATTGAGTTGTTTCTTATTTAATTTCCAAAAATATATGTATAAATCAGTACTTTTGCTGTATTTACTGCAGTTTAAAGAAAATATGGTTGCTAAATCTTATCTTCTACCTGCTTCCAAAGTAAAATTTACATCATTATCATCCTAATGAATTCGAGCTCTATAAACATTACTTTCAGACATACATTGGCCATTCATAGGGTAGCTTTTATTTTTTCGTCAGTTGCAATTATTTTTAGAAGGGTTCATTTTTGCTATCAGTTGGGTGACGGATGTTGTTTATCTGGGCCGAGTATTTATTTGATATCAAAGCATTATATTGTGAAATATATTTATCTATGTTTTTCACGCAACTATAATTGACTTAAACATTTCTTTCGTTGAAGATTTTTTTATATTGTGAATGAATGGTTATAACTGTTTGTGAATTAAGTTTAGGAAGTAATTACCTATATTAGTTTGGACGTTACGACTGAAACCAAAACTAAATAATGTTGTTTACGTGATTTCTGCTTATTTCAGCCTGTCATCTTTTTAACAGAATATTCTAAATAGTTTTGAGTTTACTTTTTTTTATAAAGTATTAATTATTTAATTTTAGAATTGTCAAAAATTTCCTTATTGTTAGAGTTGGTACTTAAACGAAATTGGATGGATTTATGCAAGTTGTTGGTGATTCTCTTTGGGGGTCATTTCATTCCCTATTGATGTATGAATGATTATGTGTGCTCTTCGTCTATGGTTTGTACAAACCATTGCTCAGGTCGAAGGTAATATCTAAGAAATTTACGACTTTAGCGTTAGTTACGGTGGTAATATTAAGATCGTGGTCTTTGAAAAAAAATTATTAGATTCTTTCTGAGTTTATCCGCCTTTTGGAGATTAGTTTACGGAGGATTGTCAGTCCGTCATCTCGGTAAAGTTCAGTGTTACATAAACCGAATATGTGTTTAAGGTTCCAGAGCAAAAGTGTCCTATTAAATTGCAGGTGTCTGCAGAATCATATTTTTTTTTTAATCATTTCACCACGAGCAAGGCGGAAACGCCACTGATGTGCAGTGTAAAAATGTAAAAAGATTAATTAGAAAAGTGTGAGGAGTACAAACTAGTTAGAAAGGAACAATAGAAAGCAGGTGCGATGACAGATACATAGGTGGAGAGAAAGAGAAGGTCATAAAGGGGTGGGGAGAAGCTAGAGTCCAGTGGTTAGTAGATGAGTATTGAGGTTGTAGCCGTCAGGAAAGCAAGAATACGGGAGCGAGTTCCACAGGTGGGAAGTGCGAGAGAAGAAGCTGCAGGAGTAGAATTGTCGTCTGCATTTGGCTAACCTGACTGTGAATGGGTGGGACCCAGTTGCCAGTCTGGTTGCACGAGTAAACACCTGTTGAGGAGGCATCAGTGACTTAAGCTCGTCCGAGCAGAAGCCATGAAAGTATGTCCCCATAGAGACGCAGAAATCAGGGTTGTTTTTTCTAATCCACAGGCATTTATCGTAAAATAAAATAGATTTTTGGGCCTGTTTTATGATGTTGATGCCTTGGGACAGTAACTTTTAGCCAAATTTAAGGCTGCGGTTAATTTTTTTTTTTTTTTAGATATAGACTGGAAGGAATCGTAAATATTAAACTGGATAAAAGAGCAATACATTATATTTTTTATTTTTGTGAACCAGTCAATTGCCTCGGCTCTGTTCTTTCATTGATTCATACCTAAGGCCATCTTAGTGAATGTGGAAACTCTTTCAAGGATAATTTTGCTAATTCTACCGATATAGTTTTTTGAAGGGTTTAATAATCTGTATTGTGGGTTGTTTATGAAATTGTATTTGTGTCTTTGGTTGTGATGAATGCCTGTTGTTTATGTAAAATTCATATCCTATCATCTATTTTTAGTTCTTTAGTTATTTTCTTAGCTTCCCTATTTATGTTGGTTTCCCAGTCACTAGGCACCTTTTCATAATTTTTATTGATTTCACGAAGAATGTCATTGTAGTATAACTCTGCGTTAATAAAATAATGCTGGCTTGTCTTTTCCGATTTAATAATCATTTCGTCAGATTGTTTGAACTTATTTATGTCCATCCGCATTGTTTTTTGCAGATCGTTGGTGGTATGACGGAATTTAATTTTGCTAATTGGATCAAATAAGTCGTTCACAAATTTCAATAACTGCACGTGAGGTTGTGTAATTTTTAGACATTTAACCCATAAACCCATTTTAAATACAGTAAAAGTAATGATTTATCTATATATTATTTAAAATTAAAAAAAAAAGCAATAACAAAAGACCAATTATTACCTGGAATATCGTAGCTAAATCTAAACCTTACAATGGAAAAGGAGATAGATGTAACTTATGTTTTTGAGAAAAACTTGTCTTCTTAAATCATATCATTAATCCAAATTTACTTAACAAAAAGTGATTTAATAGAAAAAATTACTTAAATTCTTAAACCCTGATTGATATAGATTCCGCTATACGTTTGCCCTTTCTTTCTCTCTTTCTTTCTTTCCCCCGGAAATAGTACTTTTAACAATTTTGAATTAAACCAGCATTAATTTTAGCTTCCGACAATGTTTAATTTTTAATTTTAATTCTAAATTTTACTTTTTAATTTTATTTTTTATTTTTATTTAAATTTTATAATTTTTAATTTTTTATCGACATGTATTATTACAATATTTAAATTTAAATTTTTTTACGTTTTATGCTTTACGCCCGTTTATATTTTTCTCCCTATATTTTAATATTTTTTTATTTTCTATGTTATTCTATTTTATTTTAAGTTAAAATTTTAATTTTTATCCACATGTAATCTTAGAATATTGAAATTTTTAATCTTGTTATTAAAAAGCAGTAACTTAAATTTATAAGATTTAATTCCCGCAAACATCGAGTGAACTTAAATTCAAATCTTTTAAAATGTCAGTTTGAAATAAGCACCTGACGACTGCATAATGCATGAAACTCCATGTCGTGTCATAGACGTAGGAAAATATGTGTATTTATTAATATATATATAATACATCTCTGTTCATACACTGAGCACTGTTTTATAACACCTGAGTAATAATAATACTATACATATGTGCACCCTCTTATGTATATTTATTAATTCAAGTTACTATATACATATCCAAATAAAGGTAGATATGGATGGTATAAAATTCCGTTTCCAAAAATCACTATTCTTAAAAAAGTACTCAGTACAAAGAAGGGCGAATAATATTTATTTAGAATTTATAACATATGTCGCTACAAAAGTAGCTATTTTGTTTCGCCACTACTTGTGTCTTATCAAGTGATGGTGCTGACTTCAAGTTGAAGAGTTTTAAAATGTTCAAAACTAGCCAAAACTCCTTCAATCAGGGAGACATTGTTACATAGTCTGTGGTGACTAATCAAAATACAAGTAATTTCTAATTTGAAGAACATAAGAACAGACTCTAAAAACAATTTATTGGGGTATTAATGTTAATATTTGATTAAAAGAGATCCGCATAATTAATCAACTATTAGCTTCACTTTACAATAAAAATTTAAATTTATTTAAAAAAATATACATATATATATTATTACGAATTAATGTTAGACATTATGAATTTTAAATTCTAAATTTTTGTTAAATTTAAAAAAATGGTTGTAAAATAGATTCACTGAAACATTTTTGTAACAGCTAAAAACAACACAAAGAATTTGTTCAGCAATGCAAATAATTCTTGGAATATGTTAATTTTCACAGGAAATTATTAAGTCAAAATATCATAAAAATATTATAGTTGGAAATTCAGTCAGTCAGTGAAGTACCATACATGATACACACTTGGATGATCATTGCTAAAACCTCCTGATAAGGGGAACTGAACAATATACTCAAACATGAGTATCCAGTAAAAATAATGTTAAAGTGATAAAAATATGTCAGTTTGAGAAATAAAATTTATTACCTTAGAAACAAAAATATATATACATAAATATGTTATAATATCACTACAAAAATAGCTATTTTGTTTCAACACTGTGTCCTATCAAATGATGATGTTGATTTCAAGTTGAAGAGTTTTAAAATGTTCAAAACTAGCCAAAACCCCTTAATCAGGGAGACATTGTTACATAGTCTGTGGTAACTAATCAAAATACAAGTAATTTCTAATTTGAAGAACAAAAGAACAGACTCTAAAAATAATTCATTGGACATTAATTTTAATATTTGATTAAAATAGAAATCAGTATTACTAATCGACTATTAGTTTCACTTTATAATGAAAATTAAAATTTATTTAAAAAATTATATATATTTATTTTGAATTAATATTAGAGACAATAAATTTTAACATTAACAAAGCAGTAGACCTTGATTATTGTAAAGTTATTCAAAGAAGAAGTGGGGGAAAAAAGAGAAAGACACACACATAAATACACACATACACACACATATAGACAAACATATACACAAATACACACATACATACATATACTAGTATATACGCTTGTACAAACACTTATACGCACATGTATATACATACACAATCTTTTAACTTTTGTTTTTAGCGATGTGTCAATTTATGTGTTAAATTTAAAGCCAGGTTTGGAAAACATCTGTAACCACTACATATTGGATACTTGTGAGACCGAATTAGTTTGATGACATTGATTTGAGAAGTTTAAATAAGGTAAAAACAAACAGTCATATTTCAATGCATAAACAAATAAATATAATTAAACATATATGCAAGCAAATTCACAAGCAGAAAGCAGAATACGCACGCGATTTAAAAATCTACAAAGCATCATATACAAAATAAAATCATGTACATTAAATTACTTATAGACAACTATAGGCATAGATACACACAGATAATTACAAATATATATACACATATACATGTAAAACAATATGTCAGTATGTCTCAGTCAGTGAAGTGCCATACGTGATACACGTTTGGGCGATCATGTCTCGAAAGAGACATGACTGACTGGGCAGAATATTATCCCGCAGTAGGTTGCCATTGCTTTCTGCGGTAGACTGGTTGCCATAGAACCCAATCTGTCCTGTTATTTCACCCATAACTGGAAGGAAGAGACGGATTAATACCAAGGGTATTTGCGCGTAAGTGAATACAATGGATTCAACTGGAATTCGAACTCGGCTCCCAGGTTTCTCGTTTCGCGCCGATATCCACTGCACCACAACGCACATCCTCAGTATGTCTACTCAGTATGTCTACTCAGTATGTCTACTAGTGCATAAACCCACATACACACCTAGATGCAGGCATTTATATTTAGACAAACCCATGCACCGAAGTATATATCTTCAAATATAAACGCAGGTAATGACCAACAGAAAAAAATATACAAACAGTTAAACGCATGTACTAATAAGAAATTCAGAAATCATTCGAAAATAATGCTTAAAGAATCATAATTATTAAATATTTATTTGACAATCTGTGCTATAACAAAAACTTATTAAATATTAAACCGATGGTACATGATATATTAAAACCTATAAAATATTAACAGGACAATCTATGTTATACCTTATAGCTATACAACTTGATACTCTATGTTAGATTAAATACGCGGCAAATTTTAAGATGATAGTATATGCCAAATCAAATACCGAGCATATATTATATTGACAATCTAAGGTTACAAACATATTGTAAAGTAAAAAGTGAACAATGTTTACAGTTAACGATAAGTTCATTGCTCTGGTTTAACAGGTTAACCGTGTCCTTAAATCTGATGATTTCTAACTTCTCATTAAGACAAAGATAACAAGGTGCACGTAGGGAATTACTAGTTAGAGCCCTTGTAAATACTTTCCATTTAACAGT
>JBBBDQ010001791.1:757500-830000 GCA_037127315.1 Ascarosepion bandense
TATCCCATTTTGATTAACCAAAGCAACGGCAAAGGTCAACGAAGACTTACACTCTATGGAAATTATGTCTTTCTTTCTTTCTTTCTCTCTCTCTCTCTCTCTCTATATATATATATATATATATAATTTCTCTTTCTTTACTCCAGCACTTACACATTCACTTTTAATATTTTTTTATATTTCTGTGATGATGTATGTAAGTCTTTTACATCATTCTTCGCGACGTTTCGGCCGTTATATGTTCTGACCTTCGTCAGGTGACTGAAATTTTTTGAACCAAACCATTTATTTTGATCTCTTGCGTAGATCATCCTCGTTCCATGAGTCATGCTACTTCCAGATGTCTTAGTTATCTGCACTTAACTTAAATCTCTGTTTTTCTCATTCTCATGGACACATAACCCAAAGGATAAATGGGTTGTTCGGATTCAGAGATTTGTTTCAAAGAGTTTGTAGTCACAGTATGCCCATCCGGCAATGTGATGCTAGCGATGCATCGGTCTGCGATACTTTGAACTTCTTCAGCTCGCAATTCAGTGGCCATATTTGTTGTCTTGGAAGGCATCCTTTTTAATCTAGCCCTAACTGCAAGAGCTTGGTCCTTCTTGATAAGCAAGGAGACCAACTATAAATATTTCCCCACTATCTCCCAGTTTTATTGCGCTTACTACTCTAGATTCTTGTGCCTTTTGGTCTGCTAATCTATCTTGGTACACCCGCTTACTATAACCAGCAGCAAACGACCTAATTGTAGTCTTAAGGTGAGTCCACCATTTTTTTAAAATCATAAACGCCTTCAATTTCCGCATTATAGTTAGAAAGTGCTGTTTCTGAAAAGTTTTCTATTCGAACAAGGATGTGTTGAATATCCAATACCCAGCTATGCTATTCCCAGGATTATTTAATTTTAGACAAAAAACCTACCGTCCGAATAAACTATAGAATGAAAACCTGGACAGCTTAAGAGCCCTAAATTGACTCTCCTAACTAAAATTTGGTCAATGTAGCTTGTAAAAAACATCGAAGCAAAGCTGCCCTTATTAGTCCAAGTCCACACAACCTCCAGAGCTAGCTCATTACTGAACTTATCGACAAGACCCAGCCTGCTGATAAAGTCCCGAAATGGTTTTTCGTTCTGGTTGTTAATACCCAACCTAGTCCTCGCGCGTTCTATATCAGGATTGAGGACAGAATTTAAGTTAATCGCTAAAGTTATCCGACGAGTTTTGGTCAGAAAATGATCAATCCGCCGAAGAAAGTTGGTCCACTCAAAAAAGTCGTTGCGCGCATAAGGTGATTTTCTTAGAGCAGCTTGGATATGGCACAAGGCCGAAAGTATGGGGTATCTAGTGAGGATTTAACTCACTACTCAATAGTAATGATTTTTACTAGATAAGCTTGCTAACCATTACACCACGTTGGATGAATAAGCTCCCATAAAACGAAGCGCCCGATCTTTTAATGTAGCATCCAAGGCACAAAGCCTGCCTGGCCAGATCTGCGAGGACAAGCGTACATACAGCATTCAAAGAAAGGATTACTAGCCAAAAAAACAACCGCATCCAAGAACGGACATCATAATATACTGAGAAGAGATCACAATGGAATTGAGTCTTTTGTAAAACGCATATATCCACTATCTGGCGCTGAAGGTCGCGATCGAGACTCCTAACTTCAGCAGCATGACATTTAAACTGTGGCATATACTAGGTTTGGCCCCTGCCTTAAACATCATCAACGAAGGATACAGACGATCTCGCCCATTGATCCCTGGTCTCTTTCAGTCTTATGGCCGTTAATCGCGTGACCACATATGACCCACAGAATAGTTAATTTAAGTTCTCTAAGTAGGGAGATGTGCGTTGTGGTGCAGTGGATATCGGCTCGGAACGAGAAATCGGGGAGCCGAGTTCGAATTCCAGTTGAATTCATTGCGTTCACTTACGCGCAAGTACCTTTAGGAAAGGTATTAATCCGTCTCTTCCTTCCAGTTATGGGTCAAATAACAGGACAGATTGGGTTCTCTAGCCTTGGTTGGCAACCAGTCTACCACAGAAAGCAATGGCTACTGCGGGATAATGTTCTGCCCAGTCAGTCATGTCTCTTTCAAGACATGATCGCCCAAGCGTGTATCACGTATGGCACTTAACTGACTGAAGTAGGGAGGGGTGAACAAAAACTGGGAACCTCCCTGAGCAAAATTATTTCAGCTTCTTTGTTTCTTCATTTTCGATTATAGCTAATGGCGACGTAACGTTGAAACTTTTAACGGCCTCCTCGACCTCCAGAAAGACCCCGAGCCAGTCCTGATGACAGTAAATACCTGCTTCGTTTCTGTAATATTCCGAGGGTCATCGAGATAGTTATCACCGAATTTTTAGATTGACAGCAAGTACTTCAGCGTCTTTATTCGGTTCCGATATACCAGCTCCCTCTTTCTCCCTATTTTGGCCCGGGGACTCACAGAAGTCATCCTCGGTGTTGTATGGTAATTTCACCTTTTTTCCTTCGTTTCCAGAGAAGGGCTTCTTTGTAGTGCTAGAGATGGAGATTTAGCAGGAGCGGAAAATTGTGTTGTACGGAGAATGGGAAGCCTTTTAAAGGGGGAGATCATTAAAGTGGTTGGAGTCAGTGACCTAGTCACTGAAGGAGACTTAGCAATTTTCTTGTGTGATGGAAAAGACGGGCAGAGGATGAGGGGTGGACACCTCGACTGGCTCGTGTTGACTTGTTTCTTTGGCTGTGGTTAATGCAGAGGATTGTGATTGTACTTGGCGTGGATATATTTTTATGGGGGTCATTTCCGGTGGGGTTATTGGGAAAAGGGGCTGATATTTTCTTACAGATTTGGGAAGATTGGAAAAACGCTGTAGGACGGGGTACCTCTACTGTTTCAGGTTGCTTTTAACCTTCAACCGCTTTTCTAATTCCTTAAACTTTTTAAATCCTGGGTCGTAATTTTGGTTTAGTTGATGTGGCTAGCCGGAGTCTAACTCTTGGTAATGGGATTGTTAGTGCCGTTGTTTTTAATGGCTTCAGAGGACCGAGATACCGCAGCTTTGGATTTCCTTTCAGTCTACCCACGACTTGCCATTCCTGTGTATTCTTCGCCTTCTTTATCACAGACACCGTGAGCTCTGAAAGAACCCCTAACCGGGACCTTTTGACTACTAGCGCCAGCCGCAGGTGACCTATTACAGGCGTCACGGAACAAGTAGTTTCATTTGTGTCAGACATAAGCCGGCCTCCTAGTCCTTCTCTGGGCAGGAAGGGACGAGGTGAATAGTCACCCAACAAGTCCAACTGGTTGATCTCATCCCTATCACAATGAAGAATCAATTTTCCCGCCTGTCTCCAAGTTGTTGAAAATGGAGGTGAAGGCTTCAAAATCTAGAGTCAACTCGAACCCCCATTCACATTCACTAATTGGCTCTACTGCATAAGATATGCTCCTAAGTGCTTTAAGAGAATATAGTCACGAATCGATTTGACAGTCATATTGGTACTACCCCATCTTCTGTATTTTTTGCTGATATTATCTTTTGTGATTAAATCACGGGATGTCATATCAGCACACTTTTCTAACTCTATGTAGCACATGAAATAACCAGATCGTTTTATAATTTTTTGAGGTTTAACCCCTAAACAAATCAGTGATTTTATCACTGTGCCTTTTGTGCAAAAACACATTTTTTGCGTTAGTTTGTCGAGCACGTAGACTGACACTTTTTCTTTTCACCATGTGCTCTTGTGGATTAAGACTATCAAATTCCGCCATCGTTAACCAGATGAGCGTACTTTTTGTCTCGCTCGACGAACTCCACCACATTGACTGCATTTTTTCAAATAGATTCCCGAGTTGCTACACCGTTGACTTTGTCAGCTGCCATACTAGTGTTCAGGTACTTATCGGTTTATTCCTCTACTGCGGCAGTTGATAAATCATTTTTTACCCTTATATGGTCAACCTTTGGAGGATGCATTTATTTTTTTGTGTGTGGTCTTTTGGAGAATATTCTCATCGTTTTTCTCTGATGGATCTGTCTTAATGACAGACCTGAATAATATTTTTTGATGAAACGACATTGGTCGGCCATATTCTAAAGATTTTCTTTTTATGAACAAATAATATTTTCTCCTTTCAGCCAAAATATTTAAATCTCAAAACAAGGTGACGATTATAAACAAACTCAAACCAAAAATAAAACGAAGCGCAAAATACAAAAATTAAGACAATCTTTAAAATGTAAAAAACAAGGTGGCCGTCTAATAATGTCTGACGGCGAAAGAATACAAAAAAATTAAGACAAGCCCTAGTGTAAAAACAAAAATTAAAACAAATTTTGCCGAAGCTGAAAAAGTAAAGAGTAAAACTTAAAATATTCACTTAAGAAAGACACATTAATAAAACAAATTTAGTCAAAACAGAAATAAAACTTATCACTAAGTCGTCTAACAAAATGTCCTCGTGTATGGTGAAATGCTTGTCGCTCAAAAAACAAAACAAAACAAAAAAACAAAAATAAAAAACAAACAAACAAACAAAAAAAAAACAACAGTCTCCAACGATCTTTTTAGACTCAATTATTTAAGTGGTATACATGATTCACGTTTGTGAGATTGCGTCTCGAAAGAGACGTGACTAACTGGACAGATTTTCCCGCAGTAAGTTGCCATTATTTTCTGTGGTAGACTGGTTGCCAACCAAGGCTATAGAACCCAATCTGTTCTGTTATTTGACCCATAGCTAGAGGGAAGAGACGGATTAATATCTTTATTAAAGGAATTTTTCGAACTCGGCTCTCCGATTTCTCGTTCTGGGTCGATATCCATTGCACCACAAACTGGAGGTCTTTATTTAGATGCCTAGTCCAGTTCATTTTAGTCATCAGGGTGTATTACAACAAATACGGAAGAAGTCATACAAATGACTTGAAACGGTTGCATATTTCGGCGCATCTCCATCAAAAGTTGTTGACAGACTGAAAGAAAAATTAACCCTCTTGGCGCAGATGGCCATTTCAATTACATTAAAACTGTGTGTATTTATCTGTTGTGTGTGTGCATTTATAACCAATGACCAAGCTACAGATATTTACACAAAATATCAATAAAAAAATATTTATTATTAAATAATTCCGAACAGTTCTTTAGTTTCTTGTAATTATCTGATTAATTTTTATGGTTTAAAAATATTTTTTCTTGTCTTCAGCTATATGATTTTCTTGCTCAGGCCAGGGTAGGTACTGTGCAGACTGAGTGAGAGAAGAATGTATTACTACAATGTCTTATTTAAACTGTCAAATGATCTGTGTGTATGTATGTGCGTTCTTGTGCGTACATTCAGCGGCAGAAGCGCATGTCAGTTACACATGTGCAAAAGACATACACATATACAATTACATATACATATGTATTTACATATACAATTACATATACATATACAATTATATATACGCATGTAATTACATATACCTGTACAATTAAATATATATGCATATGCAATTACATAAACATATACAATTACATATACATTTACATGTACAATTATATATTCATATCTATGACAATTACATATACATACTTAATTGCATATATATATATATATATATACGCATTTTGTTGTAATGGAAGGTCCCACACTTCCTATCATTTATGTGAACTGACTATGTTAGTAGCCATAAATAGAGTAAAAGAGATACCTGTGACTTGGTTTGGCAATTACGAGCCAGCCACCAGATTCCCTGCTTTGCAGGAGAGTATTCTCTTCACAATAAACTTCTCTTCTTTCGTATACGTATATGTTGCTCTTCTATCACTCGAGTACCACCTTATTTTCTCGTAACCTCTTTAAAGGTTACAACACATTTGCATATACATATACAATTACATAGATATATAAATAAGTAATTATATATATATATATATATATATATATATATATACAATGACAGAATTAATTTATTTTATTGTCAATTTGACTGACCTGAGCTAGATTTGAGAGAAGCTTGTTGCCATTTTAATCTAGCCTTCCAGTACAATAATTTTCCTATATATATATATATATATATATATATATATATATATATATATATATATATTATTTTAATTATATTTAATTATATATATTAATTTAATTATATTTAATTATATATTAATTATAATTATATTTTCCCTTGGATTGAAGTATCTGAATTAAAATATATATATATATATATATATATATATATATATATATATATAATTATGAATTAATGTTACATTGCGACAAGAAAATTTCCGCGTCGCAATGCACAATTAATTCAAAATTATATGATCATATTAAGCACTATAATATTTATTATATTGAGCACTGTTTATAATCAAATAAATGCTGGGGCACTGAAAATAGTAAAACCTTGGTTCTGTTCACCTGGATTTATATATATATATATATATATATATATATATATGGGAGCACTATGGAGTAATGGTAGACTTTATAAAAAAGTAGCTATTCACGCATTTACGCATTGTTCATCGTTCATTCAGTAATCAATTTGAACACTCTCGGCTACTGGCGTGTGTTTACATTGGATATAACACGCTAAAGTCTACCTTCCTCTACTGAGCGCCCAGAGCTCAGCGGTAGAATCGCTGACTGATGTCTATTCGGTCAGGTTTCAATCTTGCCGGGAAGCAATCGGATGTCTAACCGTACTGATGAGCTGTGATACAGCGAAACAGATCTATCTGCGGGGGACTATATATATATATATATATATATATATATATATATTAATGAAGATTAACGAGACTTAGTTATAAAAAACCGACAATTTGAAATGATTTGTTTGAACATTATTTTTTATCGATACTCGTATTTAAGTAGATATTCTGTTTTTAATTAAACAGTATTATATATTTATATCTACTGGCTTGATTATTTACGACAAATTTTTGTTACGAAAATTTGTGTCATTCGGCAGGATTCGAACCCTATCCATATAGGGGAAGCTACCATGTGATCTGACACGTCTTAGACCTCTCGACCACGAATGACCATTAGTCTAAGACGTGCCAGATCACATGGTAGCTTCCCCTATGTGGATAGGGGTCGCAGGTTCAAATCCTACCGACTGACACACATTTTCGTAATAAAAATTTATCGTAAATAATCAGGCCAGTAGATATAATTATATATTACTGTTTAATTAAAAACAGAATATGTACTTAAATACGAGTATCGATAAAAAATAATGTTCAAACAAATCATTTCATATATATATATATATATATATATATGCGTGACTCTTCAGAAAATTAATTGAGTTCTTTCGGTGACTGGCGTGTGTGTGCACTGATTATGTACAACACGTTAAAGTTTCCCTACTCTGATACCATGCGTCGATGGCTTAGCGACTCCGACTAACACCAAATCTGTCGAGTTTCGGTCCCGGCCAGAAGCAAGTGGATGTGTCTAGCCACACTGATGAGCTGTGATACAGCGAAACGGGCTTGTATGTGGATGACTAATATATAAATATAGTGGACATTTGTCCATGTTTTGTTTAAATGTTGCAGGAAAGTTCTTGTGTGAAATGACTTAATTTTTTATTAGTTTTGTCTTTACCTTCTTATTTTGCCGATTCTTAGCTGGAGGTGGAGGTGGAGGCCTAAGACTGACCGCCTCCACCTCTCTTTTTCTTCCAGCTTAATATATTGGAATGCAATAGTTTTTTTTCATACAGCTCTGTTGGTCACCGATGCAACTGGGACAAAAAGTAAATATATTTTGAAGATTCGAATTAATTTACTGTGATTTTGGCTGATTTGAACTCTTTTAGATGATTTTCTGTGTTGGTTTTTTTAGAGGTATTTTTCTGCCGGTTTAATCCTTTACTGATTCAGTAATGGATTTCTTGACTTTAACTAAGTTAAAGCTTAATTACACTTATTTTTTTTTGTTATTTTTCAATAGACATTTTCAATAAACTTTCTTATCGCCCGTTACATACTCTTCCCTCTTGTCTAGAACATGAGTACAGTCCCATCCCTTCTTAATTGTTTAGGAAGAGGTTCCCTCTTCTTTTCCTCTCCTCAGGCCTTAATAGAGGTGCGGTCACAAGTTTTTTCTTTTTTTGTTTTGTTTTTGTGATGTGTATTGATAGTGGTAAAGTCTCTTCATAGTGAACGTACTGGGTTAGCCGTTTTCTGGCTGTTGTTTCCGACTGGAAGCCCGCACTCTTGCGTAGCGTTTAGTGAGGCAGCTCCGATCAACAGCCACACAATATTGCGGATCTTACAGTACCATGTCGTGCATGAATGCGAGTCCCTGCACTGCCTTTTGCCATGCCATGCCATGCCATGCAGCTCTGTGATCTTGGAAACTCTGATCATGCTGTGGTGCCTGTAAATATCTCTTTCTACTCTCACTCCATCCAGTAACCTCCTACCTACAGGAACAAAACATTTAGTTTCTCTCTACAAGAGTGCGCCTCTGAGGTCTCTTTTTGGGTGAAAGCCAGCATTGATGCTTTCATCTCAATAAGTAAATTCTGACTTAAACCTTGTTCATCTCATTTGTTCTCTCCTGCACACTCGGTTGCTATTTTTCACAGGAATTACTTATTCCGGTTATACCAGAGCGACTCGTCTGATTACAACAGGCGCCATTTTATCTTTGCTCGTAATGAATGCAAGCGTGTCTTAAATGATGCTAAGTTGTTGTTTGCTGATAAAATAAAATAACGTATAAAATCTTGTAGTTCGGTCTTCAAAAATTACTGGCGGTTCTGCAAGAGAGTACTGAACAATAACAAACCTACCTCTGTTCAATCAATTCGAAGTTCTCACATCCACAGCAGACAAGGCTATTTTTCTTTTGCAAATTCTACTACAGCACAATACTTGACTCGTCTAGAATAACCAATTTCCCTTCTAAAACAAAGGCTCAACTGAGTGGTCTCGGAAATTATTTCTAAACTAGACCTCCATAAGGCATAAATAGGTAACAGAATTCCAGCCATTGTCCTAAAGAAATGTGTCCTTGAGCTGATTCCTATCCTCTCCAAACTACTGCTTCACTGCTTCATGCTTTTCTGCTTTTTGAAAGTCCTCATCTATACTTTCAGTTTTAAAGAACTCATGGAACCCCTTTGACCCATCTAAATATCGCCCTGTTGGAGTTTTTTGGGGTAGCTTTGTATGAGCTGACTCATTTTATAGTTCACCAAAAGAAGGGTTAACCAATTAGAAGGCTCAAAATATTCAATGCGACGTGGATAAAAAGTGACCATATTTTCCCGACTATTGGCGATATAATCCAATTCAGTAGAGTGTCTGACTCGTGAGTGTTAATCATTGACGTTGTTTCATCGAACAGATTACGTACTGCGCTGTACTCTATATTCATAAACTATGGTGGATATGGTCAACACGCCCTATCAGCCTTTTACCTCATTTTGGCAAAGTATTCAAGGCTCTTATCAATGCCGAAGTAGTTAAGCATCTTACCTCTCACAACCTACTCTCTGACAAACAATATGGCTTCCGCTTCGCCAATTCTTCCACAGATGTGCTAATGGCCATCATTGAATATGTATACCAGGCTCTTTTTATTAATAATGGCAAAGCTCACACTGTTGCTCTAGATATCTCGAAAGCGTTTAACAAGGCTTGGCATACTGGCCTTCAGTGCAATCTCCAGGATATCACTGGTTTATACGGCTTGATTTAATACAATCGTTCCTCTCAAATTCCTGAATTGAAGGTCACTTTGAATGGGCAAACTTCCAGGTCTTTTCGCACGAACGCTAGTATCTCTCAAGCCTATATCCTGGGTCCTACCTTGTTTCTGATCTTCATTAATGATCTCCCCGATGCAGTCAGTTCACATGTAGGCATCTATGAGGATGACACCACCATTTACTCTCATCTCAGTAGAAAATTTGCCTAGGCTAAGAAAGTAAATTTGGCCGCTACTCTTGAAAAGGACCTCCCAACCACTGATAGGCTGGGGAAGGAAATTTCTCTAAATTGCTCTCTAATTTTAACTGTTCTGCTAAAACGAAACTGCTCTCGTTTAACCGCCATAGAGAAACTTTCCTACCTGCTGTTGGAATGGATGGCTTTAGTCTCCAAATAAGAATCACTCTGGTGTCACTTTCTGGGACGAATATACCGGATCTATAACTGCATCTACTGCTAGGAAGTTTAGATCACTGTGTCGGGCCAGAAAGCTTTTTCTAGTCAGAATCGATCTTTCTCGTTTATAAATCTACGATTCGTTTGTGCATCGAATACTGTTGCCATATCTGGTCGAGTACTCCTGGCATTGATCTCAAATTCAAAGAAGGATCTGCAATGTAATCAATCCTGACCTGGCACCTTGAATTCAGTTACTTTCTTACCGACGGGATGAGGCTTCCCTCTGTCCTTTGTACAAATATTTTTATGGTAACTGCTCTGAGAAGCTTTTTCCCCCGGTGCCACAACCACATGAATTTAAGCGTGCTACTTGTTTGGCATCTAGATCCCACCTTTTTATCGTCTAAATAGTTAAATGTAACCGTCATTTCTACTCTAACAGTTCTTTTCTCGCACTTCCCACCTGTGAATCTCACTTCCATCTATTTACTTACCTGATAGCTACAATAGTCAAGCATTTAAATGCAACGTTAATTGCCATTTTATATCTTCTTGAATCCCATCGCATCTTTTATCCTTCCTTGACACTCTTTGTTCCCGGTCATTTCTTCCATTTTAACCCTTTTGCTTGGGGTGAAGTGATAAAAAAGAAAATATAATTCCATATGTATATATATTGGATTTGGTAATGAGTTATTTCCGCAACCTAGGTTTCAACCTTTCGGCATCTTCAGCCGATTTGCAATAATAGTTATAGTAAAACGCCTGAAGATGCTGAAAGCTTCAAACGTAGGCTGTGGAAATAATTCATTTACAAAGAAAATATATTCAAAAGTTCTACAATATTGTTGTGTTGAACACATTTTAATACAAGTGTGTACTCATCTAATTTAATTGTGACTAAAATCTAACTAATTATATGTATGTATGTATGTTTGTATTATATATATATATATATATATGCGAAAACACTTACAATTACATATGCAATCACATATACACGACATACTCGCATGCGAAAAGTCACATGCAGACAGTTTGTGACTGACAAACATTCAGCTCCATTTTTTATAATATAGATTTCCGTCTTAGTAAAATTGGTACAAATTTGAGATGTTACAGCTTCATAAGGAATCTTGGCATTATGGTGATTGTAGTAGTTGAGAAATGTGAATTTAACTTTGGGTGATAGAAGAAATTTAGAGCCGATGAATTAGTTATGGACTTAACTGTTGTCACCCTCTACCAAAAGATAGCTTCTACTAAATTGTTCTTGCTCCAATATTCTTTCAGAGAACCCACCAAAAGACCTCGCCAGTTTTAATGTACACCCTGTTTGAAATTATTACGCTAATCAAATAAATCTCAATAACCCAAAACATTCTGAACCAATATTTGTCAAATTTGAACTCGTTCATTTTCACTTTTGTTTAACTCTCATTTTCAATTCTTATTTCATGGGATATTTGGAATTTACGAAATGAACTGACTGAATTTCGTATGCGGATTAAACTAATATTAGCCTTTAATTTTGTCTATAATAATTCCTAAAACCTGGGCGAAAAGAAAGATTTAACAACTGCTGAAAAACAGCAAATAGCAAAGTTATCCAGTGATGGAATGTCTACATTGGATATATTAAAGTTAATCAGTTAAGTGCCATACGTGATACACGCTTGGGCGATCATGTCTCGAAAGATACATGACTGACTGCGCAGAAGATTATCTCGCAGTATGTTGCCATTGCTTTCTGCGGTAGACTGGTTGCCAGCCAAGGCTATAGAACCCAATCTGTTCCGTTATTTTACCCATAACTGGAGGGAGGAGACGGATTAATACCTTTCTCAAGGGTATTTGCGCGTAAGTGAATGCAAGGAATTCAGCTGGAATTCGAACTCGGCTCCCCGATTCCTCGTTCCGAGACGATATCCACTGAGCAAAAGCCATTGAACAATAAAGAAGGATGATGAAAATATAAGCCGAGAACTCGAAACAAAGAAAAAGAACTTGCTTTCTCGAGATGGACATTAACTGAAGTCACTTTTGGCCAGGGCTCAGTTCTTGTGAATTGCGGTTGAGGGAGTCAAGAAGAAAAAAAAAAAAAGGTGTAGAATAATTTGTGAATTGGGATCTGTAAAAAGTTTCCTATTCAATAACCTTTCATTAAAACAAATATTTAAATTTTTAATCTTGTTTGTAAAAAATCAGTAACTTAACTTTATAAAATTGAACGCCCTTGAATTTCGAGTAAACTTAAATTGAAATCTATTAAACTGTCAGTTTAAAATATGCACCTGATGATTGCATAACGCATGAAAGTCCCAGTCTTGCCATCGACTTAGGACAATACATATATTTGTTAATATATATATGCGCAAACAAATACACAACGGTCTTTATTATAACAGACAGGGTATATATATATATGTATATATATATATCCATCCTCATGTGCCGTTATTGCAACGTTGGACGCAGTAGGTGTTACAGGTGGTAGAGGTTTTAATATTTTGGCGAACTTTCATACGACTTTTTAGTCCACTAAATAAGGCCTAGTGTTTTTTATACTAGTTGCAAGAAGAAATACTTATTATCTGTAGCTAATGAATTTGTGTGTGTGTGTGTGTGTGTATGCGTGTGTGTGTGTGTGTGTGTGTGTGTGTGTGTGTGTGTGTGTGTGTGTGTGTGTGTGTGTGGTTTAATTGATGATATTTTTTGTGGATCTTCGTTACCAATTTTTTGTGGAGTTGTGGCGAAATTTCTCCGTAAAGTTGTAGTGACCGGTTTGGTCGGAAGTAAGACACGGAACTCAAGCGCTTGGTTCAAAACAGTATATTAGTAACAAGAAACAAGATATTCAAAGGAAGTGTTAATATGTAACTAGAAATAAGTAAGTTCGAAAGTATTATTAAACTGCTTATTGCCTGAATAGTAGCTGTCGTTAACTGTTGTTAACTGCTTTCCTTAACTGCTCCTGTTCACTGCCTTTGTTCCTGCTATTAAAAGTCACGCAGGTAATTACTTATAGCAAGTGGAAGAGTCCATTCCTCGTAGGAGGGCACCATAACAATTTTTGAAGCTTGTTCTACTTAGACAGATGTGATCGCGTTTATGACTTGTTAGATCCAACGCAATGCCAACATTCTCAATAGGCATATAAATAGTTTCTTACCTTATTTACATTCTTCAGCCTGTTGTTGTCATTTGCCTTTTCGTGTTTACGACGTTTCGGCCATTAAACGCTCCGGCTTTCTTCAGGTGCAACGAATTTCTAACCGAACCCTTTATTTCGATCACTTGCGTATATATTTCTCATGCTACTGAAGCGCTTCCAACTCGCTCGCGACCACCGTACCCGCCCAAGCCAGGCTGGTTTCCGTCCGGGTAGAGGGTGCTCTGACCAGATCTTTTGTCTACGCCGGATACTGGAGACGCGCTGGTCTTACCAACAACCGACGGTGCTCTGTTTCATCGATTTTGCAGCGGCCTTCGACTCGGTGGACCGCAGCGCTCTGTGGACTATCATGCGGGACGATGGCATTCCGCCAAAGCTGCTGCGTCTGATTCAGGCCTACTACCGGGAGACGAGGACACGTGTTCGTGCTTACGGTGCTGAGACCGGGGCGTTTGAGGTCCGCACTGGTGTGCGACAGGGATGCGCGCTCTCCCAGACGCTCTTCAACTACGCTATCGACTGGATTCTGATGAGCGCCCTTCAAGGCTTCACTGGGGTTCGGGTGGGCCGCGACTTGGCCGTGACCGACCTGGCGTACGCTGACGACATTGTCCTTCTTGGTGACAGCATCGAGGAGGTGCAGGCGGCCGTCAGCCGAGTGCATACCAGCGCGTGCGCGGTCAGCATGCGCATCAATGCTGCAAAGACGAAGGTGATGACGGCGCTGTTGCCTCCAGAGGCCCAACAACCCATCCTGCTCGACGGAACACCCCTGGAGATGGTGGACCACTTCATCTATCTGGGCTCGTCTTTTGTCCCGAACGGCCAGGGTGGCGATGAGATCGGGCGTCGCATCAACCTTGCGAGGGCCGCCTTCAACCGCCTCCAGAAGTGTCTCTGGTCAAGGCGGGAGATCGCCCTGCGTACAAAGAGCCGCGTCTACCAAGCTGTTGTGCGATCCATCTTGCTGTATGGCTGCGAGACGTGGCCGGTGCGCGTAGCGGACCTCAAGAGGGTGGAGGTCTTCGACAATGACTGTCTCCGGCGCATCCTGCGTTTCCGGCGGATTGATCGGGTGCGGACATCGACCCTTCGTCAAACATGCCGTCTTCAACCGATACCGGCTGCTCTCCGACTCCGTCGACTGCGTTGGTTCGGCCATGCTGCGCGCTGTCCTCCGGGTGAGCTGATTCGCGACTGCCTCTTCCCGAGGCCCCTACCGGGCTGGCGCAAGCGTGCGGGGGGTCAGCTGAGGACGTGGGCAGCCACGCTGAAGGGGGACATGGAGCCGATCTCGGGCCCAAATGTCGTGGGATTTCGGAGGTGGAACCGGGACTGGGCAGAGATCGGAGTGGAGCTGGCTGGGAGAGACGCTTCAAATGTTCTTGGGGATGCCGTCTCAACCCGTCCTGGGTGAATGCCGCTACAATACAATAAATAATATATAATATATTTCTCATTCCATGTGCGACCTATATGATGAAGTTGAAATAATTGATAAAGAATGCCGCTGGACACTACATAAACTTAAGGAACCAGTGCAACGGTAGTAGTGAACAAATAACTAAGGGGGTTAGGTTAAAGGGAGATAACTACATCGCACCCGGAAGTGGCATCGCACATGAAATGAGAATCATATAACCCAGTATTCGAAATAAGAAGTTGGTTCAAAATTTCTATCACCTGAAGAAGGTCATAATCATAGCAACAGGGATGAGGTCAACAGTCTGAACAATGTAAATAATGTAAATACTCTCTCATCTCAGAAGTGTAGACAAACTGTTTCTTTCCCGGATTTCTCAATTGTGAAACTCTCTTCCTGCTCCATGCTTTCCAGCCAACTATGTTGTTCATGAAATTAAATGCAATATCAATCGTTATCTCCAGTCTTCTTGATTACTCTTCTGTTGTTCTCGATCCTTAATAACGTTTCTGTTTGCAAATTTGTCCACATCCAGTAACCCTTTATGTCTTAGTGGCTTTATTACCTTGCTTGGGGTGATCTCAAGTAAAAGGAAAATATAGATACATGCATACATGCACGAAAGCTTTTATTATTTGCACAAAATATATATGGAGGGTTGCTGGAAAATTCTCGGCTCCCTGTATTTCCCAAAATCTGATCAAATGATTAAGCATTAGGATTTTTTAAAAGAGGATGGCTGAGAATTTTTCAGAGTTACCTCATATAAAGAAAGTGAGAATCTGTGCGTTTATCTGTGTGTGTGTGTGTGTGTGTGTGAGAGACAGAGAGAGAGGGGGAGAAAGAGAGAGAGAGAGAGAAAGAGAAAAAGAGAAGAGTGAAAAGACAGATGCAGAAACGAAACACAATGTGTATGCATATTCGAGTAAATACTCCCATATGTGTATTTACATACGAACGCGTAAAAGTGTGAGTGCGCGTGCGCGTACTCACCGATAAATTTTTGTAGAAATATGCATACACACGGTATTGGCTTCCGCCTCACGCATTTGTTTTGGTAGACGTGCAAAAACACACCTTCTTTAAATGATGCACACACACACACACACACACACACACACACACACACACACACAATTATATATATATATATATATATATATATATACCCGAATACGCATACATTAAAAGACAGTCTTGCAGGCTGTTGTTAGTGACGCACACTGGAATTGCAGGGCAGTAAATATGTTAAGGGTCAGTCTGACATTCCAATACGCCGTTTACAACTAGCCCCGATTTTGGGCCTTCATCCGAATATCACTACTGCTACAACTACTCTCACTACTACTACTACTACTACTACTATCATCACCACAACTACCACTACTACTATTATTACTAACATAAACACTGATTTTCATAATCCCAATTAGAATTGCTTTCTTCAGTGTTATTATTATTATTTTATATGAAATCTGGTAACTCTTGTTGTAAAGTGATAGCAAATCAGTTCAATATTCCAACATTCTACTTACCATTATTATTATTAGTAGCAGTAGTAGTAGTGGTGGTGGTACAAGTGTGACTACTAATACTAGTAGGGCTTTATTATATTTTATTTTCACTATCTTCGATACAGAGCAAGAGGCAACAAGTCTTCTTAAAACTCTTTGGATTCTTTCAATTCCTATATATTTCATTTATACACTTCTTTGAATAATTTCTTCCTTTTCTTCTTCTTCTTAACATTAAGTCCCCTATTTGCTTCTTCTCCTCTTCCTTCTCGTTTTTCTTTTTCTTCTTCTTCAATTATTATTAGTATTAGTAGTAGTAGTATTATAAACATTACCGTCTGCTATCTTCTTCTCCTCCTCATTGTTGTTGTTGTTATTATTGTCGTTATCGACCCTCATTCGATTTTACTCTGTGCAAATACTCATTTCAGGGGAAACACAAAAGATGCTATTCAGAAGAGAGAGAAAGAGAGAGAGAGAGTGAGTGAGAGAGAGAGAGAGACTAAAGGCTTAAAATGCGAGACTGACAAAGAAGAATAAATTGATAAAGAAAGAGAAAGTCAGTGAAAAACATAAAAGAGAAACAGGGAGACAGCGATGAGAGAAGGGCGAAAAGAGAAATAATGTAGATCGATTAAAGAGAAAGGAGTAAAATTGGATGAGACCGAGAGTCACAGAACAGCACGGCAGAAAATGAGGAAAAGAGAAAGAGAAAGAGAGAAAAGTAGAAAGTAGGAGTATAGAGAGAGAGAGAGAGAGAGAGAGAGAGAGAGAGAGAGAGAGAGAGAGAGAGAGCGAAGAAAAATAAGTGTAGAAAAATATTCGCACGTAAAACGTGGGAAATGCATAAACAAAAAAAAAAAACAAAAAAACAAGCAATAGGAAAAAGAACTCGCCCCTCTTAAATCCAGAAAAATAAGGAACATATGGAAAAATTTTTTAAGAAATAAAGTGAGGCGGATTGGAAGGATAGATAACTACATAGATCTATTTATCTATCTAAACAGAATGATATATATATATATATATATATAGATAGATAGATAGGTAGATAGATAGATAGATAGATAGATAGATAGATAGATAGATAGATAATGAACAGACTGAGATAGATAGATAGATAGATAGATAGATAGATAGATAATGAACAAACTAGATAGATAGATAGATAGATAGATAGATAGATAGACAGACAGACAGACAGACAGACAGATAGATAGATAGATAGATAGATAGATAATGAACAAACTGAGATAGATAGATAGATAGATAGATAGATAGATAGACAGACAGACAGACAGACAGACAGACAGATAGATAGATAGATAGATAGATAGATAGATAGATAGATAGATAGATAGATAGATAATGAACAAACTGAGATAGATAGATAGATAGATAGATAGATAGATAGATAGATAGATAGATAGATAGATGTGGTCTATATTGGGAGGAAAAGAGTAAAATGGAATATAGTAAAGGACCGTGAGAATATATTTACGTCTGTGCGTAGAAGGAACCGATAATTGGCGTTCGAGCCCAGATGAAATCAGGACTAGAAAAACCTGTTTGGTCGACCCTACAGATTTGAATGATTGGTACAGCACTCTGTTCATGCTGCAATTTTTAGCTAAAGCATAGATATCGAAATGTAAAGAGAAAAGAGGAGGTGAGTGGGGAGAAAGAGAAGAAAGGGCGATGTGAAAAGAGAGAAATGTAGAAGAATATCTGCTGATATTTCGGAAACAAAATAAAATAAATAGACAGGCGAATATATTGAATTGAAAATAAGGGGAGAGAAGGATTAAAAGAGGGAGAAAAAGAAAGTCAGACAAACGCAACGAGAAACTGTAAATAATGAAGAAAAAAGAAAACAAAGAAAGAAATATGGTAAGGCAGTGAAAGGGGGGAAAGTCAAAAATGAAAAGGGAGACATTGATGCATCGATGTGGTACAGTCAAGAGGAAGAAGAAAAAAGTTTGGGCTGAACCTGACAAGAGTGATGGACAGAGAAATAGAAGATGCAGACGATAAAAACAAAATCTAGAAAAGAGAGAGAGAGAGAGAGAGAGAGAGAGAGAGAGAGAGAGAGAATAGTAGCAAGTGATAGGTAAGTGTTTATTAACAGAGTGGGAAGCAACGAAGAGGATAGAGAAAGCAAAAAATCAGAAGAGAGAAAAATCATTTGTGGAAAAGAGAAGAAGACATTGAGTAAGACAGAGGGAGAAGTTAAGAGAGAAATAGATGATAATAACAAGAGTGACAACAAGAGAACTAACGGAGAGAAAGAGATTTTACAACGAAAAAGAGAGAGAAATATACTGTGAAAGAGAGAGAATGAGAATGAGAAAAAGACAGACTAAAAATGAAAAAGAGAGTGAAATTTGTGAAAGGAAAACGATGGAAATGAACAGAACGATGCAATAGATGCATTAAAAAGAAAAAGAAATAAGAATGAACTAAACATCAGAAAAAGTTCAGATAGATAGATAGATAGATAGATAGATAGATAGATAGATAGATAGAATAGAATAAGATAGAATAGATAGATAGATAGATAGATAGATAGATAGATAGATAAGATAGAATAATGAACAGATAGATAGATAGATAGATAGATAGATAGATAGATAGATAGATAGATAGATAATGAACAGAATTGTATAGATAGATAGATAGATAGATAGATAGATAGATAGATAGATAGATAATGAATAGAATTAGATAGATAGATAGATAGATAGATAGATAGATAGATAGATAGATATGAACAGACAGAAATAGATAGATAGATTGATAGATATGAACAGACAGATAGATAGATAGATAGATAGATAGATAGATAGATAGATAGATAGATAGATAGATAGAAAAGAAAAGATGTAACGAAAAAGATCCAGCCGATAAAAGAAAAAGAAGAGGATGGAAAGATAAAGTGAGATGAGAGATAAAACAATATATATATATAGTCACACTGATGAGCTGTGATACAGCGAAACAGGCTTGTATGTTGATGACACGCAACACATATATATATAGAGAGAAAGAGTGAGAGAGAGAGAGAAGAGGAGAGAGTGATAGGTAAAAGAATTAAAACATAGATATATAGATTAATAAATCTGAGCCAGAAAGAGAGAGACAGTGTGAGTGAGAGTGAGCGTGTAGTAACTGAAAAAGGCAAAGAAAAAGAGTGATAGAAATGGGGAAATGGTATATACACACAACAGGCATACTCACAGGGGTAATCTACATATAGCGAGTGAAAATGAGAGAGAAATAAAGGCGAGAGTGTGAGAGAGAGAGAGAGAGAGAGAGAGAGAGAGAGAGAGAGAGAGAGAGAGAGAGAATGAGTAGATGTGAACCTTAAGGGCGTAATGTTCCCGCCACCGCTGCTGCTACTGCAGTTGCCGTTATGACTAGGCAGGTGCCCGTTCCTAGACCACACCATTCCCTCTTGGCGATCTGTTTTACTCTTCATGCTCTGTTAGCCCTTTTCATTCTCGCTACCCACTACACTATATTGTCTGTCCGCCTGAGCGTCTGTCTGTCTGTCCGTCCCCCAGTTTGAACTTGCCTGTGTTTCGGTGCCACACAATCCTTTTGCTTCATTCGGTCGACTGCAAGACGGTGCCGTGGCTCATCTGAGAAGAATGCTGTCAATATCATTGGGTTGTTCGGAAAGTCCAAGACGATTTTTAAGGGAAATTAAAACACAAAATAATATTATGCCATTAAATCTATATATATAAATGGCAAGATGTTTGTGTGTGTGTCTGTCAACCTGTCTGTCTGTTTGTATGTGCTTTATACAAATCCACAATTTTTATCTGATTCTCACCAAACTTCATACAAATATTCTTCAGGCTTCCGGTCAGGTCACGGGCTACTTACTTTTTCCGATTTCCCCCTCGATATCAGAAATCGATACCCTGATATGTGATAAGGTCTGATCAAGATCAGGATTTCAGCCCTTTTATTTTGGTTTTTGCTTCGGGTTTTGCTCTAAGTAGGTATAATTGTATTTCTTAGTCTCAGCCATGATAGTATTTACTCATAGGACTTATTTGGCCTTCAAAATTCAGTTTGCGACGGAAAACGTATTTGATATCGATACCAGGAAATGAAAATTTGACTTACATCCATTCATTTTTCTTTCAGTCTACGGTTTCGCTTTAACTGGAAACAACTATTGCTTTTTAGTCTTTCGTGCCAACGTCCAAAAAGTCTGAGCTCCAGGATCATGGATTAGTTTAAAAGCTTTCATTACACCCGAGCAACGCTGGGCTATACTGCTAGTGTTTTTATAAATTAATAGTTCATATTAAATATGAACCATTTTGTTGCACAACGCTTCTATATTTTTCTTCAACTTAAATATTCCATCTTCGGGGAATTTTGGTGGTTTCTTGGCAAAGAATTAATTAAGGTGGCTTTTTGTATCATCCAAAGAATTAAAATTTTTACCATTGAGATTATTTTCCAAGGAACTGAATAAATGCCTGGTGAATATAGCGGTTAGGGGCAACAATTTTTGCCGGGTTGTCAAAGAAACGTGAGATCTGGGAAAATCATAATGGAAAAGGTAAAAGATAAAAGGTGTTGACCTTACGTTTTTGTGAATTCTGGGCGCTTTTTTTTATTGCTGCCTTTAATTCATCCAGTTGCGAGTAGTACCTTTCAGAAGCGATTGACTGGTTACTTTTTTTTTAATCGTTTCCCCGCGAGCAAGGCGGTAATGCCACTGATGTACAGGGGGCTACATAAGAGTAAAAAGATTAAGTAGGAGAGAGTGAAGAGGAAGACGAACCAATTAGAAAGGAGCAAGAGTAGGATGGGTATACAGGTGTGATGACAGTTGCAAAGGTGGAGAGAAAGGAAAGGATATACGGGGTGGTGAAAGAACTAGAGTCGAGTATTGACATTGCATTTAAATTCCTGGAGGTTGTAGCCGTCAGGAAAGCAAAAATATGGAAGCGAGTTCCACAGGCGGGAAGTGCGAGAGAAGAAGTTGCAAGAGTAGAATTGTCGTCTGCATTTGGTTAATCTAACTGTGAATGGGTGGGACCCAGATGCTAATCTGGTTGCACGAGTAAACACCTGTTGCAGCGGCACCAGTGATTTAAATTCGTTGGAGCAGAAGCCATGAAAGTATTTATAGAACAGACAAAGGGATGCCACATCCTGTCAGTGGGGAAGTGGCTGTAGTCGAGCCGCCAAGTCGGTACCTTTCATATTACTGATTCTCCTCTGGAGCCTGTCGAGAAGACTGAGATGAACAGCAGGGGCACCCGACCATATATGGCAGCAGTACTCCATGCACGGACGAATGGTTGATTTGTATATATGCAGGATGTTTTCAGGCGGAAAAAACATCCGGGCCCGACACAGTGACCAAACCTTCTTAGCAGTGGATAAAGCTTATAGTACAGGATTTTTTTCTATTGCAACCAGGTGCACAGCATGTCTTTCTTAGGATGAAGACTTGCTTTTCGGTTGGCTAAAGTTGTGGTGCAGTGGATATCGGAACGAGAAATCGGAGAGCCGAGTTCGAATTTCAGTTGAATTCATTGCATTCACTTGGGTAAGGTATTAATCCGTCTCTTCCCTCTACCGATGGGTTAAATATAAAGACAGATTGGGTTCTATAGCCTTGGCTAGCAACCAGTCTATCGCAACCTACTGCGGGATAATCTTCTACCTAGTCTTCTTCCGAGACATGATCGCCCAAGTGTATTTCACGTATGGCACTTAACTGATTGACTGAAAGTTGGCTCATGTCGCATACCCTAGGATCTTCTTCGCTAAACATTGTTGTAAACGATTCATTTCTCATCACCCATCACAATTTGCTTTAAAAAATTTTTTTTCATTGAATTTATACAGCAAATCACAGATAGAAGATTCTTTTCACTCAGGTCATGTAGTACCCAAACATCGTAGCGATTTGAGTAAGTGCTCATGGATGGTGTATTTTGATAAATTTAGTGCTTTTGTCAATTCTAGCGTTGTGTAATGCGGGTTATTATCAATCAATGTCTTAATTTGATCGTCATCTGTGATGAGGAGGTCTGCCTTAGCGTTTTTTTTTTAAAAAAAAGGCTACAATCATCAACTCCAAATTTAATGAACCACTTCAATACAGTTCTGCCAACTAAAACTTTTCATTGAACACAACACTTATTTTTGTTATTGTTTGCGAGGTATTTTTGCCTCTGCGGCAATTTAAAAAAAAATCATCCCCCGAATAGGGATTTAAAATTGACACGGTCATTTTAAACTTTCTTCATGAACTATTAGTTTGAAAAGTGCTGTGATAGTAAATGTAAGCATATTATATCTATCGATAAACTTAGCAATTTACCACCCTATGTTTTCTGTTTCTCTATTTTTGTATTAATTGGAGTAGATAGACCAAACTATTGCCCGGTTCACACTCCACCCGCGTCTATTGAACTGTTGAAGAGGCTCATCCCTTGTTCCCTGTTTAGGATGTGGTTTCCGGCTATTCTCTTTTCTCTCCTCAGACTTCAGTATTGGTGCTTCTGTGATTTTCCTGCGATGCGCTTGGTTAGTGGCAACGTCTCATCATTGTGAGGATACCGGGTTGGCAATTTCGTGGTTGTTGCTTCCGACTGGAAGTTAGGAGCCCTAACTCTTTCGGCTGCTCTGATCAACAGTTGCATAATATCGGGGTTCTTGTGCCATGTCGCGTATGGATAGGTGTCCCTGCAAGCGCTTTCGGTGGGCAACCCCGAGGCCACACTTTGATGTAGCCCGAGCCAGTTTCCATCCCAGCACATATCGTGGATAATGACCGCTTGCATCCTCTACTCAAGGTCCCTCCCTACCAACAAACATGAAAAACGGAATCAGAAAAAAACCCTAAACCAGTCAAACTCAAATCACAAAAATCTCTTAACATTTCTTTTACTAACATCGGGGGCATTCGTACTAACTTTTGTAGCATAGAAGCTTTCCTTCACGAAAAGTCCCTTGATATCCTAGCGCTCTGTGAGACTAATCTAAACTCATCAATTCTCTCTTCTGACTTCTCGATCACTGGTTATCTTCCCCTCTTAAAGAAGGATCACACTGTCCACATGCATGGGCTGGGGGCCTACGTTAGTGAACACCTCCCTGTAGCTAGGGTGACATCACTCGAATCCACTGCCCACCAACATGTATATATCCGTCTGTCACTTCTCAGTTCGGTTAGCTAACTTTTCTTCCTTTACCGTTCCCCCTCTTCTCCCGACTGCATCCTTCTAGACAGCATTTCTGACAATATAGATAAGCCTACTTCCTACCACCCATTTGCTCACATATTTGTGTTCGGAGATCTAAACGCCCATCATGCTGAGTGGCTTAAAGACTCTGTTACTGATTCAGCAGGCATCCACGCCATAAACTTTGCTATTTCCCAATCCCTTACGCAAGTAATGGATTTCCCCACACGCTTTCCAAGCACTCCCTCTAGACACACCTCTCTACTAGACATATGCTTTACCTCTGCACGTGACTCCTGCTAGGTCTTGCAGCTTTGCCCTCTCGGCAACCCCGATCATGCTGTTGTTTCTCTTAATATTTCTTTCCACTCACACTCCCCCCCAGGAGCCTCCTACTTACAGGGCCTCCTACTGCTACCAAAGAGCTGACTGGGACGTCTTCAGCGACTTCCTATGCGACGTCCCTTGGGGAAAAGTGTTCGATCTCCCAGTTGATGACTGTGCCTCTGAGATTACGTCCTTGGTGAAAGCTGGCATTGATACCTTTAATCAATGAATTTGAGGTCCTCACATCATCAGTGGACAAGGCTGAGTGCTTTACTCACAGATTCTCATCCAACTCCACATTTGACTCATCTGGAGTACTCTCACCCGACTTTCCTATTAGAAATGAGGCTAAACTGTACGATATATACATTACCCCGACAGTAGTATCCCGTGTATAATCAAAACTTGACCACCATAAGGCGAGCGGTGGTGATGGAATCCCGGTGATTGTCCTTAAAAAATGTGCCCCTGAACTCTCCTCTGTCCTCTCTAAACTGTATAACTACTGTTTTTCTGCTTCCTGTTTTCCTGCATGCTGGAAGTCTTCTTCTGTCGTTCCTGTATTTAAGAACTCTAGTGAACACTCGGACCCATCCATCTATCTCCCTATCAGCCTTCTACCAATTTTCGGGAAGGTGTTCAAGGCCATTATTAATGCTGAAATAGTTCAGCATCTGAACATCTGAATCCAGCAACAGATGTTTACACGTGCAACCAGACTGGCAACTGGGTCTCACCCATTCACAGTTAGATCAACTAGATGCAGACGACAATTCTACTCCTGCAGCTTCTTTTCTCGCACTTCTCGCATGTGGAACTAGCTTCCTTATTCTTGCTTTCCTGACGGCTACAACCACCAGAAATTTAAATGCAAGGTCAATACTCATCTCTTAACCACTGGACCCTAGTTCTTTCTTCACCACCCCGTATATCCTTTCCTTTCTCTCCACCTCTGCAACTGTCATCACACCTGTATTCCCTTCATTCTCTTGCTCCTTTCTAACTGGTTCGTCCTTCTCTTCACTCTCTTCTATCTAATCCTTTTACTCTTATGCGTTACTGCCCTGCTCGAGGTGATATGATTAAAAAACAAAAAAACAAAAAACAAAAAAAACTGATTGTGTTCTAACGTGTAGGAACATGACCTACTAAAAGTCAGCATGAGCTATCTGCATAACCAATATATATATATATATATATATATATGTAATGAATTATTTTGAACATTATTTTTAATTTTAATTATCGGTTGCTTATAACCAAGTTTCGTTAAAATTCGTTAATTTCCGTAATATATATATATATATGAACTCATCGTTCATTCGGCAATGAATTAGAACATTATAACTACTGTCGTATGCATACATGGTATATCACACGCTAAAAGTCTGCCTTCTTCTACCCATAGCACAGAGGTTATATCGCCGACTAACGCCAATTCTGTTGGGTTTGAATTGGATGTCTAACCGTACTGATGAGATGTGATACAGCGAAACAGATCTATCTGCGGATGACTATATATATTGTGGTGCAGCGGATATCGGCTTGGAAGGATAAATCTGGGAGCCGAGTTTGAAATCCAGTTGAATTCATTGCATTCACTTAAGCGTAAATACCCTCGGGAAAGGTATTAATCTATCTGTTCCCTCCATTTATGTGTTAAATAACAGGAAAGATTGGGTTCTATAGCCTTGGTCGGTAACCAGTCTACCGCAGAAAGTAATAACAACCTACTGCGAGATAATCTTCTGCCCAGTCAGTCATGTCTCTTTCGAAACATGATCGCCCAAGCGTGTATCACGTATGGCACTTAACTGACTGATAGAGAGAGAGAGAGAGAGAGAGAGAGAGAGAGAGAGAGAGAGACAGACAGACAGACAGACAGACAGAGACAGAGATCGAGAGAGATACAATTTACTGTATCTGCCAATTTCCGCGTTGTATAATGCAGGTCATTCTCAATCAATTAGTTTACTTGGTTGTCATTTGTAGTAGAATCTGCCTGAGCGTTCCTTGTCAATAAGGCTACAATCGCTAACTCTAAACTTAGCTAACCACTTCTGTACAGTTCTTCTAGCTAAAACACCTTCACCGTATACAGCACATATCATTTTTGTTGCTTGCGAGGCACATTTGCCTTTACGGTAATAAAAAAGCATCAACTGTCTAAAATTCACCTTATAATTGTCCATTTTCTTATGGATGGAAAAATGACACGAATTAAGTAATTTTAAACTTTCTTCATGAAGAGTTAGTTTGAAGTGTGCTCAGATCGGAAATGTAAGCATATTATATCTGTCGATAAATTTGACGCGTTGTAACGTGTTTGAACAAGGACGAATAAAAATCGGAGTTAACTTTCTGAAAAACCCAATAGAATTACGAACACTAATGTTTACGTTTTGACCTTTTGTGCTGCTACCTTTGCTCTCGGAAAGTGGCTTTTGTAACCTTCATCACGGCAAATTCATTGGAACACAACTATTAGATTAACTTGTAGTATTTAGGATTTGGTTTCTGGTTTCTTCTGAAGTTTACTTCAACTCTATACTCCTAATGTCCCTGCCTAAACTTTGAAAATATTACTATTAATAGATTCCGATGACCTAAAACACAATGATTCATTTGCTAAATAAGTGCTTACGGGCACTTCGTGGCGTTGTCTTTAAGAGTAACACGCATACAGAGGTACCTGAACTAGATCAATTATGGTGAAAGTACTGATGAACATTTTAAGCTCCTATCATTTTATGAAAGTGAACTACTTTCAACCTAGTATTACTTTTTCTTCCGGAAAGGGTTGTAATGATGTCATTTATGTCATCAAAAACCCCAGAAAATTAGATAAATTATACCTGCTGTCAAACTTACAGCATGTATACGGCCACATCAATAGACACTTCCTCATCTCATCCATTAGAAAGCGTGTCTCACGCACTGACTCCACTGAATTTCGAGATCTGACAGAGGAAATATATGGGTCCGCAATGTCGTATATGTCTGAAGACCGCAATAGAGAAACGTTTCAAACCTCATCAGAAGTACGCCAAAGAGAAAATGAGATTTCCAGACTATTTCATATTTTCCTAGACTTTGTCCTGCGCATTTATAAGATATAAAGAGATGGGCACTGATCCTTCTATCATTCCATAGCACAGTCGAAACGAATCTTCCTCACCCAAGGACAATGTACTGATGATAAGAGCTATACTGATGATATACGTAATCATATTTGGAACAAGAATGATCTTAAACAAAAGAAGTAGTCTTTATTTCACATCCTGTTGAAGTCTCTTCTGTGAAATACTCTAAAGCTTGTTCTAAGACCTATATTCTTTAGGTAGTGAAAATTATTTTAACTTTCGTCGCAGTAGGCACTTAAGAAAGAAGATTTTTGTTGCGATCTAGGGCACAACTTTTGCGTCAACATTCTTAGTAGAAATAACCTTCGGAGGCTCTAATCCACCCTTTAAATTTTCCGGCCTAGCAGTCATGAGAATGCCATACCCAGCACTTTTCAAACACTCTAACATCCGATTGTAAGCGAGTAGCTACTAAATCTAGACGAGTTTGGGAGGAGGATAAATTATTCAACCCAAACGATATTACTCGTATGTTGAAGGAAAATATAATCGAACCAAGTCATTCTCTGAGGAGAGCTCAGGCATTCATAGTCTCTTTTGAGAACAGTAAAAAGCGAATGGTAATCGACAATTCCTAAACGATAAAGCGGTTTACTTTGATAGATGCCTATCATCTGGCAAGAATAGACGAGTTGATAGAAAAACTAATGAAAAACAATCTAATTAGTACTCTGTGCTTAACATCCGGTGGTTATAAGGTCCATTGATAAACCATATACGGCCTTCGAGGCTAGTGGCAGGCTCCATCAATTTCACAGAATACCATTTGGCGTAACTAGCGGAGAGCTAGCTTTTAGCGGGTGATAAATGAGATGATATCGAAGAAAACCTGCAAGGCATTACGCTTACATTGATAATGTAATCATTTGCGGAAAAAATCGAGAGGAACATAACAGAAATCTCAAATTATTCATAGCGGCTGTTAAAAGGTACAAGTTGACGCTTAACCAAGACAAATATTATTTTAGGCGTAAAATATAAAACTACTTTGAATCATAGTCAATAAAAATAATATAAAACTCGATTCTGAATGTATGAATCCATTACTCAGCTGACCGATCCCAAAAGATTTACTCTCATTACACTGTGCATTATGAATGTTTGCACACTATATTCATTAGATACTGTCGTTTTCAAAAAGAAAATCCATCCTCTTAGCAGAGAATGCGCTTAATCTGTTAAAATGGTGTATACTGCCCGATCATAAAGTACCTCTGGTAGTAGAGACAGATGCCTCAGAATAAGCCAGGTCCACCTCTTTAAGACTGCCAGAGAGGCCCATTGCTTTTTTTCTAGAACTCTGTTTAAATTTGAAATTAGAACGTAGACTTTCTACAATAAAGAAAGAAGCCTATGCTATTGTCGAATCACTGAGAAAATAGAAATATTATTTGATCGGGCGACACTTGAAATTAATTACATATGAAAAATCAGTCGCATTCATGTTTAACGTGAAATCGACCAGCAAAATAAAATAAAAAAATGTTATGTTCGACGTCACATATTTTCTCGGTAAAGAAAATACAACTCTGGACGACCTCACTCGTGTATTTAGCTCGCCTGCTAGCAACAAAGAATAAAACAGATTACATAGAATTGTGCCACCCATGGTCTACATGACGCAAACCAGAAACTTTTCCTACTAAGAAGAGAATGTGACAGAGATTACAAACTAATGCAATATTTGCGCTGAAAATAAACCCAGTTATATCAAGGCCATAAAAGTCACAAAACCCTACAAAAGATTCGCATTGGATTTTAAAGGGTCTACTTTCGTTAAAAACTCGCCACAGATACATGTTAATAATGAATATTCACAGTTTCCTTTTGCGATATCCTACCCAAATGTATCCTCTAGAATGATCATACAAGCACTTTGCTTTTTTCGGGATACCCGCTTATATCCATTCAGGGGCTATATTTATGTCCGAACGCGTACGGCGATCCCCACAAGAGCAAGGAGTAGCCGTAAGTAGAACAACACCATATAACCCCCAAGGCAATGTCTAGTGCGAGAAGTACAATGAAAAAACCAAGAAAATAGTTGAATTAGCAGCTACTGATAAAGGGTTAGTTGTAGAGAATTGGAAACAATTACTCCCAGAGGCCTGCAAAAAAACAAAAAAAAACAAAAAAAAACTGTTAAAACGCTGCTATGTACAATCATTAACAAAATATCCTATGAACGATTCCTATCGTTTCCAAGAAGTTTGGCTGGATCGTCTTTATCTACTTGGCTCACGAAACCGAGAATGATATTACTAAAAGGTAGTTACCTCCAGTGACTTTTTCGATACCTAAATTTAAATTTAAATTTTAAAAATAAATAAGTAATCTTCAAGCTTTAAAATTAGCTTTAATTGAAAGCCAAGAGATTAAATTTTTACTTTGATCTTTCCTCTTAAAAATAATATAAACATTTTGAGAGAAAAAGTTCGTTTTATTAAGTTTGGGACCTTTTTTAATCATACTTTGCTGCTTGTTTTCATTGACGTATATGACGTAATGGAGGTACCCACTAAAAAGACATACGCGACTAAATAAAAAAAACAACAATTGGTGGATCAAGTAGAACTACTAGACACCAACTCCCAGTATGCGCGTATCCGTTATCCGGATGGACAGGGAAACACAATCTCACTAAAAGGCTTGTCTCCAGCAAACAGGGAACGAATGGGACACACGGGCGTAAGCAAAGACTGTTCCAAGAACACTTCAACGGATTTTGAAGAGACAAAGACATGGTCTCCTTCTGAAAATTATGAAGAACCCTTTAGCTCTGACACCTCGAGTAGCGACGAACGGATTTCTCAGAAGAGAGCACACCCACCTACCGTTATTTTAGAGATCGGGCAAATCACCATGAACGAGAAAGAATCTCATCATGCTCCTGGCAATCTGCCACGGCCTCGCAGACAGCAAAGAATCTCTTCTCGGTTCAAGGAGTTCTTTCTTCTATAGAAATAAGGCAAAGAAGAAAGTGGTATGATCAATTTCTCTCATTAATATATATGTCATGAACACATATATTCAGAAGAACTCTGCTTGTATTCAGAGTGCATCAAAGTCAAAGCTCTCTCTTGATCTGAGTCTCTGCCTTCGGGCGGAGATGAACACAAACGAGGCTCCGCCGAAGATTACAATCTCGTCTGGGGAAAACAGACAAGAGTCCCACCCTGCTTTATGCAGGGTCTATGGGAATTTTTTTGCCCGAGCTTAGAGACTCAGATCTCCCATGTAAAATTTGGCCTGTTGCCGCATCTAGCCTCAGTGAGGAGTCAGGTAAATATCAGTATATCAAAGCTCTAACATTGGCGGAGTCTTTGCCTTCAGACAGAAAGGATCCTAGTCGAGGAGCCCAACCCCACCAATGCTTGGTCTACGGGAAATTTTTACCTGGGCGTACACACTCGGAATGTCCTACAGTAAAAATCGGCTTTGTGCTACACATCCTACCATTGAGGAAAGAGATCGGGTAAATACTGAGTTCATTAAAGCTTACATTTAAGTCAATACGAATTGTCTCTAACAATTATATTACATATAGAATATTTGTCTATACTCCTGAGATGTGGTAGCATTTACACTATTTACATTATTCGAACTATTGTCCTCATCTTTGGTGCCATGTTTACAACGTTTCGGCCGTTGTACGCTCCGGCCATCATCAAATGCTAGAAACTTCGAACCGAACCCTTTATTACGATCACTGGCGTATATCATCTCATTCTATGTGCGATACCACTTTTGGTAGCCATGTAGTTATATCCTTTTAACCTAACTTTTCCAGTTCCAGTGACTTGATCCAAAGAGTTCTGAGTTCAATACCAGGCTACAGCAGTGATGAACAAATAACTTAGAAGAAAGCAAAAGGATTTTTAAAAACATTTTTCTACAAAGATTATTTTTAATGGATCCACTTGTTCAAGGTGTTATCCATTTTTTGTATTTTATTAAACAACGAAATTAATAACAATCTAAAACCAGCCCAAAATGAGAAGTTCTACGAAAAAAAAAATTGTACTTCCAGCAAGAATCGAACATACGTTCTTTTTTTTTCTATCAGAGAAATCACTTTTTGCGCCAAAGTGTGTCTCTGCTAATTTTACAGTTCCATATGATAGATAATGTACTAGATTTTCGTTTATCGCTATTATATCTTCAGGTATTTCAGAAGAACGAACAAGATATTGAAATGAATATGAAAATGTTAAATGCTTTTATTCTTGCCGTAGATTGTGTGTCGCATGATTCATTCTTTTATAGACTTCAAGGCACAAAAGATATAAAAGAGATTTTTACATCGCTAATCTCGCAATATAATGCTGCGAATTATATATATATATATATATATATATATCATATCATATCATATCATATGTGTACTTGCGTGTATGTGTACCTGTGCTGACAAATGGATTACAAGGCAGAAAAACTTATTAGTGACGCGTTACGATCTGGAAAGGAAATTCAGACGTTTTAATCAATCTTTTCTAAAAAAAAAAAAAAAAAAAAAAACAGAGAGAGGAAAACAAAATAACAGCATTGAACCTGAAGCAGGAATTTACAAAATAGATTGGAAAAAGAAAATATCCCATGGAATACATTAGTGAGACATCTAGAAATTTAAATAAAAGATTATACAAATATAAAGGGACCTTTTACAAAATAATACACTCAGTGCATTAGTCATTCATCATAATAGGTTTGACAGTAATTTCGACTTAAAGAATGCCGTTCTGATTAAAAGGGGAAAGACATTTATTAAGGAGAAAATGCACTGAAAGTACAATAATTTCGGAATCCTCTATGTAAACGTACGTCTCTACAACTTCCTTTTCTCATAAAGTTAATACTAATGCAATATAAGATAATTAAAAACAACTAAGATAAGAATGAATATTACAAAGATTTAAAGAACATTGAGTGAGATAGTCTAACGCAAACATAAAAGTACATCGGAGGTTAAAACTTAAATTTAAATCTGAGCGTCTCTGCATTTTTAACGTTTCGATGTAACCGGCGTTTATCCGCTCTACTATAATAATAAAAAACGTTATATATATATATATATATATATATAGAATATAGAATATAGAATATATATATATATATATATATATATATATATATATATATATATTCTTAACATATACTGTTAAATATAAGAGACAATGAATGTCTATTATGTTTAGTCATGAGCCGTTCTAAACATCGTATTTTGGCTTTAATTTCAGTTGAAAATAAAGACAAAAATTCTCCAACATGATGATGGATGTTTTTGTGTTAACATCCTCATGACTTTTCTGAAGATGGCCCATGCGAGCTGAAAGCTTAGAACCAACTTAATAAAAAATTATCCAACTGTTGGAGAATTTTTGTTTTTATTTTCAACTAAAATTAAAGCCAAAATACGATATTTAGAACGGCTCATGATTAAACATAATAGACATTCAGTGTCTCTTATATTTAACAGTATATGTTCAGAAAATTATTTGCTGCTGGATACACTATATATATATATATATATGCGCGCAACGGATTGTGAATATATATATATATATATTATTCTATTTTTTTCACTAATTACGTCATTGAATAGTGAAGAATATATATATATATATATATATATATATATATATATATATATATATATCCCTTCGGTCACGCTCAGGGAATTCGGATTTTTTTCTTCTCTCTTAATGTTAGATACTCAATACTCCTGCCTACCATTAGAATAGAAGACACTAGTTTCCTACAGAGCAACACAATGCACCAACTTGGCCTCATTCTCTCAAATGAACTCAATTTGAATGACTACATTGTTGGGAAGGTTGGTTCACTGTTTTTCTAGTCAGAATCTAATTTGCACATTTATAAATCTACCATTCGTCTGTGCATTGGATACTGTTGCTATATCTAGTCAGTTGCTCCTGTAATTCATCTTGAGATTCTCAACAAAATCCAAAGGACGATCTACAATATAGTCGATCCTGACTTGCAATCAATTTCTTACCAACGTGACGTGGCTTCCCTCAGTCTTTTCTACAAGTATTTTTATGGCAACTGTTTTGACAAGCTGTTTCTCTTGGTACTCCGACCACATTTTCATTCGCTTCAGTCAGTTAGTCAGTTAAGTGCCATACGTGATACACGCTTGGTCGATCATGTCTCGAAAGAGACATGACTGACTGGGCAGAAGATTATCCCGCAGTAGGTTGCCATTGCTTTCTGCGGTAGACTGGTTGCCAACCAAGGCTATAGAACCCAATCCGTCCTGTTATTTGACCCATAACTGGAGGGAAGAGACGGATTAGTACCTTTCCCAAGGGTATTTGCGCGTATATGAGTACAACGAATTCGACTGGAATTCGAACTTGGGTCTCCAATTCTTTTCTGATAAAAATAAAATCATATCTGAACTCTTCTCCATTCCCAATGAATGCTTTTTCTCTCAATGGTGATTTTGCCTTCAACGTCTTTTGGCTCTGGAGTTCATTTAAGACCTCAAGTAGAACTTATACATCTGATTCACAGCTAATGATGCAGAAAAATTGTCGTTTAATTCTCCCCCCCGCCCAGAACGTAATTAAATTCTACGATGCTTGATTTTTTTACTCAGTTAAATGTCATACGTGATACACGCTTGGGCGATCATGTCTTGAAAGAGACATGACTGACTAGGCAGAAGATTATCTCACAGTAGGTTGCCATTACTTTCTTTGGGAGACTGGTTGCCACTCAGACAAGTCTTTCCCAAGAACCGCTACATTACGAAACGTTACACTCATAGCGTTTTCAAATCAAGAAGTCGTTACTTGTTCTTTATAGCAACATAATTTTTTACACCTGCCATAATAAGAATATCAGTATTACATCATTCAGGTGCTCTGTCTGCTGGGGTTGTAAAATGCGCAGACTCCATCTCTGCAAAGGGCGAAGACCCCCTCCACCAACGCCACAAATGAAGCCTGTTTGCCGTGGGTGCCCACCCGTGATATCTGGGGACGATTGTTGAGGGTTTCGGCGGCCAGGGTTAAGTACTTCTGATTCCCAAAGCACCACGTTGGCTCTTACCAGGACTAGAAGTGAGGTCGGAGAGGCCCGATCCGATCAATCGGTTGGCCAGGTCAAGCCCTAACGCCTATAACTATACCAAATTGAATACTCTAGGGATACTGTACCCAAATAAAATACTGGAGGAATAGCAACGTTACCTAATGTATTGGCGTTAGAAAGCGCTGGCCGTTGGTCAATCGGCTTGTAGAGACATTTAGACTTAGACATGGCTGTTAACGAATCGGTTTTTTCACTGAAAGCCTGGGTAGTGGAAGAAAATTGACGATAGGTGCTTTGAGTCTCTCATGACTGCGAGTATACTGGTCTGTGCAGCCCTGACCTATCAAGGCGATTGGGGTTCCTCCTTGACAACGGTGGACTCCAAGGTGGGTGGCTATCAGAAGCAGTGAAATTTTATTCATATAAATTATGATTAAAAACAAAAACCCAAGCGATATCTTTTGGACTCAGATTCCGAAAAAGAAATAAACATATAATTTCCGAGGTTTCTTGTGCTTGAGTCTTTGTGGAAAACTCCTTTGTCTAGACAGTTCCCTTTCTTGATTAAAAAGATAATATCCAGTCAGATTAATCTAAAATCAGTTCGAAAGATGAGAGACGACAACTTCATGGTGGATGTTGAAACCAGAAAACAGGAAAAATTTTTAATGAAAATGAAAAACGTTCACAAGGTAAATATCGAAACTTTCCTTTACACAAGACTGAATACATGAAAGAAAGTGATCAGAAGTAGAGATCTGTCTCTGGCTAGATCAGAAGAAATTTCATTTGCCTTGGGTAGCCAGAGAGTCTCTGATTACCGAAGGATCTCGACTAGAAGAAATAGTGGAAAACTATTTAGAATTCACGAATCATTACTTTTAAGTCACCAAAAATTCTATCCAAAATGAAAATAAGCTACAATATCGAACCAGTAAAGCTAAATATCCCGGATCCTCTGAGTCGTTTTAGATGTCAGAAATTTGGACATTAGTTGTAGAAGTAGCCATACATGCACAAAATATGTCACAAAAAGGTTGTTTTTTTTAATCATATCACCCCGAGCAAGGCGGTAACGCCACTGATGAGCAGGGGACTACGTAAGAGTGAAAAGATTGGAAAAGAGAAAGCCGGAAACCACATCCTAAACAGGAAACAAGGGATGAGCCTCTTAAGGCGACTTTGAGTGTCAGGATTAATTGCGAAAATTACCAGAAAAATCATCCAGCTTACTCTCGTACCTATGAGTACTGGTAAAAAGAAAAAAAGAATGTGGAAATTAAATTATTAAATAAACATTTCCTTTACAAAAGAAAAAAATAAAATAAAAAAGAAAAAGAAAAAAAGAAGTTGATGGGTACATAAGGGGGCCTTCCTACACAGTAATAGTGGGTAGGACAAGTTCAACTAACTGCACTCAGACTGACAAGTATGAAGACTATTTAGAGAGACTTGTAAATTTAGGGCCGAATGATTAACCAAATTGTAAAAACAATTTGTAATCTGTGTAGGGTACTTTATATACAACTTTATTACGACCAAATGGCAAGAGTTGTGGAACTCCTGTAAAAATAACAAACTCTACAAAATTAAACCCATTCTCAAAGAATGGATAGCAGTTAAGATTTTCAATAGGAAAATGTCCAGAAGAGAAGAAGTAGTAATGACTAGACTTCAAATAGGCCACACCGCTATCACCCATTCACACCTACTAAAAGGTGAGGAGGCACCAATTTGCATTCTATGTCAGGAGATCTACACAGTGAAACATATACTAACAAGCTGCATAGATCTTGAACAAATGCGATTAAGATACAATCAAGAAAACAATCTGAAAAACATCTTCAACAAAGCTGGCCCAAAAGTCCTTTTAGAATTTCTAAAAGCAACAAAATTATATAACAAAATATACTTGGAAAAGAAGATAGCATATAAGCATCATTCATCAAATTACAACACCTCTACTTATATGTCAACGGCAATAGGCTCACAAATGATCAACAAGCAGTAAACGAAAACCAAACAAATTCTTCAGCATTCAGTCAGTTAGTTAAATGCCATACGTGATACACGCTTGGGTGATCATGTCTCGAAAGAGACATGACTGACTGGGCAGAAGATTATCCCGCACTAGGTTGCCATTGCTTTCTGCGGTAGACTGGTTGCCGACCAAGGCTATAAAACCCGATTTGTCCTGTTATTTAACCCATAACTGGAAGGAATAGACGGATTAATACCTTTCCCAAGGGTATTTGCGCGTAAGTGAATGCAATGAATTCGACTGGAATTCGAACTCGGCTACCCGATTTCTCGTTCCGAGACGATATCCAATGTACCACAACGCACATCCACTCTTCAGCATAAAATGACTCAAAAGAGTAGATATGCTGGTAAAAAAAAAAACAACTAAACCTAAATCTAAATCAAAACAATTTGAAAGAAATTTATTATAAAGAAGTGGGAGTGGCTGAACCAGGGAAACATAAAAAAGAAAAGGAAACTGACAATAAGAGTATGACATCATCTCAGATGAAGGCTTCTTCTCCCAAAAATGTTAAGCCATCAGCAGAACAATGGTCACAGCGATCACCTAAAATTATTCTACAAGATGTTATAAATAAAAAAATTGCAGTCACACTCTGGATTTCATTATTTGTAAATTTCATGTTTCTTTGGTTTAATTAACTCTTACTAAGCTAGGATGCTGAAACTATTTAACTCATAAATACAGGGGGTTAAATTTAAAAAAAAAAAGATCGCTTAAAATTTTTAACTGCCAGCTGTAAGATTACGATTAGCCAGCAAGATAGATTAGGCAAGAAGAGCTTAAATTTTAAGGAAAACTTATCAAGTAATGAGTTAATACCGACAATATTATTGATATTGAATAGAAGATAAAACCTTCTGGAAGAGAAACTCCCTCTGGTTTTAAGTTATTAGCTAATTATTTAATTGAAAAGAGGACGTAACCTGCAAATTTTATGCGATTCTTCGAAATCTAGAAGGTGGTCCCAAAACTTTGGCTTATAACACACACACAGAGACAAAGAAACGGATACATACATACATACATACATACATACATACATACATACATACATACATACATACATATATATATATATATATATATATATATATATATTTGGAAATATTTTTATAGGTACAAAGTTTAATTAAACAGATGAAAATGTGTAGCTTAATGTTATAAAGTAATATAAAAGCGAAGCAACCGGTTTCGATCCCGCTCTTCAGGCCTCTACGGGAGATTTAAACTTAGATTAATCCAATATTTTATAATGTGTAACATTAAGCTACACACTTTCATCTCTTTAATATATATATATATATATATATATAAATTGTGTAGATCAGCCGATTACATTAACATAGCTCCAACCTTTCGGTATCGTCAGGGTTATAGATTAACTGAGTTTCTCACGCTTTATTTTGAACGCACAATAGGAAGTTTAAAATATAGAGATGAGTTAGTGAAGATTAGCGAAATTAGTAATGTTCATAATTTTAACTATATTTGATAGAACCCAAAATGTATTTTCTAAAGTGCATACACTTATAAATATATAAATGGTATGAAGGGATGTCTGACAAAATCTTGAAATTCTTACTGTTAATAGAAGTTGTAAAATAAACATCTCTGGCATATACTACCAGACATATCTCTAACGTAATGGCATGACATTAGTGACAATGGTGTCTTCATCTAGCTAATATTTCAATATTACGTGGAGGGTATTTGTGAGAGTTAAATGTTGGAGCTATTTCTGCCGCACCTTGTATAAGAGAAAATAGAAACCTTCAAACCCACCCACCCACACACACACACACACACACACACACACACATATATATATATAAATTAGAGAAAATTTTCAAAATTCAAAGGTGTCGGGTGTACATTTCGACATGGGATCTCTAACAGTTCGAAAGATAAGAGACGACACCTTCATGCAAGAGGAAAGAGTAATCAGGAGGATAGTAGATAGCGATAAAACATTGATTTTAAATTTCACAGATTAAAGTTGGGTGAAAAGCATAGAATTGGAAGAGAGTTGTACAAAGAGAAAGTGAGAGGAAGAAGCTGTTAGCATAGAACTTACGGTTGCATCTAGCAAGCGCAACTGTAAATTGATGGGATCTCGACGCCAGTCTAGTACTGCGCTGAAACTAAAAATTTCTAGGTATAAAAGCGAAGAACTTATTCGAACATTTATCGTGGAAGTATTTATAGAAAAGACACAGGCAAACTTCTGGCGGTGGGAACATGATTGAAGTCGAGACGTCAGATCAAGATCAAACATATTGAATCAGCGCAACATCCTGTATGACTGAATAAATTGTTATTTTATCACATTTCATGTTAATAAGGTTCCTTGAGATTCTGTAAATTTTTTCAATCTTTCATCATTGATTTTATCAACTTTTCTATTGCTTCAAATTTAACACGAAGCAGTTTTTATTTCTTGCAAGATCTTTTCTTTGCTTAAATGTTTTTTCATTCTCACATGCATATTTTTTACTGATCGGCCTCAAGTTTTCTATTGGTTTAATATCTTGAGACGTTGAGGACAATTCCCTTAATTTGATCTCTTTGTAACTGTCTTGTTTTTGTATTTAGGCAGGGTGGGCATTAGTCAGCTTTGCAGAATGTGAAGGGGCTTTGTCTTGAATGAAAATACTCTTTAGCGTAAAGCTTTCTGTTTATGAACCGAACTTCATAACATATTGTAGAATAACTTGCAGTAATTATTTGCATTTATCTAAATAATACCGTTCAATCCAAATGAATCTATTATTTGTGTTGTATACAACAATAGCTGAAACATCTATTTAGCCTCCACGATTGCATATATAATTTATGTTTGTTGACTATTTCCATGAATGACCCAACCTGTAGCCCAGCCAACACCTTCATCCAATGTAGCTCTACATTCATCACTTATAATTATTGTTGATCAATCGGGAAAGAGGGCAATAGTCAGTTTTGCAAAATACGAAGAAGCAGGAATATATTCTTTAGCTTAAAGTTTTTGATTGTGACATGTACCGCAGAAAAACATTGTCTAACCACTTATAATAATTCTTTTCATTTATATTGATATATAAATTTTTTAAACACGAATCGTAATTTTTTAACCCTCTGAAAAAGCTAATTAAAGTGAAACATGTTAGATTAAAGCCACTTTTTCCTTACTGTTCTTTACAAAGAAAATATAAAGAAAATAAAACCTTGTTATGAAGCCAATAACAGGTGTAGAGGCTCATCCCTTGTTCCCTGTTTAGGATGTGGTTTCCGGCTTTCTCTTTTCCAATCTTTTCACTTTTCTTTTCTTTTGTATTTTTTTTCAATTGGAGTAGATAGACTGAACTATCGCCCGGTTCACACTCCACCCACGTCTATTGATCAGGTGTAGAGGCTCATCCCTTGTTCCCTGTTTAGGATGTGGTTTCCGGCTTTCTGTTTTCCAATCTATTCACTCTTATGTAGCCCCCTTCACACCAGTGGCCTTACCGCCTTGCTTGCGGTGATATGATTAAAAAAAAAAAATTGTGAATGATAGGCAAAAAAAAAAAAAAAAAAAAAAAAATGAGAAAATAAGAAATTCTAATTATTAAAAAACGATCATCCAACCAGATCTAAGGCTTTATTGCTGAGAAGGTTGGAAACTTTAAATTTACGACATTGTAAATTGTCAAGTTTTTAATCTACTTGGTCGCGATAAAAAAAAATAAAAGCTAGGTGAATATTTCTACTTTTATTATATTAAAAAGGTGTAAATTATTGTAGAAATTGCATTCTCTGTGATACCAACCGTTCAAAAGTAGAATTACTCTATGGGCCATTAAATATCACTGTGGTTCCCCTGATTCATTATTTTTTGTGTAGACCCTCAGCAATATTATATGGACCCCTAGGGTCTGTATGGACCCCGTTTGAGAATCACTGCTTTAGAACATAGAAAGATTCAATAAAATGAATTTGATAAGGTTAACACACAACTATATACACATGGTACGTGTTTATTTTCCATTGCCAAACATCCTTACGAGAGAGGGAGGGGAGAGAACTGAAGGTGTTGCTTAGCCCGAGGCGTCAGTCCAGGTGCGGTCAGAGTCGTATTTCAATTAGCCATTAAATTTAAGCACTGATATATATATATATATATATATATAACATATCACAAAACACACCTGCACATAAGTGGCTGTTGAAACGTTCTTAGCCTAACGAGAAAACTAGCCTTGAAAAAAATGTAATGTTTTTTCTTTTTTCCTAAATCTCCCCTGTTTCTAATGTTATCCAAAACCCGGAAAGAGTGCATTTTTTTTTAATCATATCACCCCGAGCAAGGCGGTAACGCCACTGATGTGCAGGGGCCTACGTAATAGTGAGAAGATTGGAAAAGATAAAGCCGGAAACCACATCCTAAACAGGGAACAAGGGATGAGCCTCTTAACCTGTTCAATAGACGTGGGTGGAACATTCGAAGAAATCCGAGAATTTAGGGGCCTTTCGAGTAGAAGTTCATATTCAGCTGTGTCTTGTAAACTATTGCAGAGGCTTGTTAAACCTATGAGAGAAAAAAATAAAACAAAACAAAAAATATTGAAATCTAACTGTTTATGTTCCCGGGGATAACACAGGCAGGATTTAACAGAGACCTGCTGCAAGATAACTACTCATACTCAAAATTACTTATTTAAGAAAATAATATAATCAAATTCTAAATGTCTTTCTCTTTAGAAACAGTTAGAGATGGGCTTCGTCAGGTTTATTTTGTCAAAGTCACGCTACGTAAAATAAATATCCACCGAGATATTTAGAGAGGTGTTGCACGGCGACCCTCCGACCACAGTTATTCATATGACTGAATATGATATATATATATATATATATATATATATGTAACCAAGTAAATAAGGAACGAAGAAAAAATTAACAGCGTTCAAAAAATTAATTTAAATATAAAATAGAGCTATGAATATTTATTATAAATTATAGTTTAGAACATATACTAATTATCATCTACTACAAAGTGTACATTTTGTTTCGACATTGAAAGGACAATGTCTCATCGGGTCTCATCAAACTATCCGATGAGACATTGTCCAAGAATTTAGGGGCCTTTCGAGTAGAATTTCATATTCAGCTGTGTCTTGAAAGGTCAATGTCTCATCGAATCTTATCACACTACCCGTTGTTCTTTCAATGTCGAAACAAAATATACACTTTGTAGTAGATGATAATTTGTGCATGTTCTAAACTATAATTTATAATAAATATTATATATACATATGTAGTCATCAGCAGACAGATCTGTTTCGCTGTGTCACAGCTCATCAGTACGGTTAGACATCCGATTGCTTTTACCCAGGATTGAAATCCGACCGAACTGGCGTCAGTCGGCGATTTTACCTCTGAGTTATGGGCGCTTGGTAGAAGAAAGCAGACTTTTAGCGTATGATGCATCATGCGCCAGTAGTTAGGGGGCTCTAATTCATTACTGAATGAGTGATGCATAGATGCTGGTGTAACTACTGTTTTTTCAAAGTCTACCATTCTTCCAGAGTGCTCAATCAGGGTGTGAGAGCATATATATATATATATATTTCATTTTTAAACGAGTTTAAAAATGAAAAATACTCAAAAGTTCTACAATATAATTGTATAGAACACTTTTTAATACAAATGTGTACTGGTCTAACCCTGTTAAAACCAAAAGCTAAGTATTAACCAATCAATATATATATATAGAGGTAGATAGGTAGATAGATAGATATAGAGAGAGGTAGATGGATGGGTGGAGAGAGAAAGAACACCATGTTATTTCATGACTCTCCACATGTCTTTTGTTGGTCTCAGTAACTTTTGTTCATTTACCCCCACCCTTTTTGTTCTGCCATTCCTTTACCACAAACCCACCCAGTAGTTTACTTATTGCATTCTCCTGCTTCTCCCGCCTACCACGTGTCTTGCAAGTGTTAAACTCTCTTAGCAGCTCTTTCTCATTATGTCTAAAAAATAATCAAGCTTTCTTGTAGTTACACCAGTTCTGTTCTCAGTATTCACAGCATTGATCATTAGATACTCCTTCCTTTCGCTTCAAGTGTTTTCTTTTTTTCATCTGTGTAGAAATTGAGCAGCATTCCTTCGCATAGGAGAATTAGATATTACATAGCAACGAATTTTCTTTTGTTTTCTAAGTTTGGACAAAAACTATTATTGAGAAGTTATGAAGGAAAGAATGAGAAAAACCAGAGCCGAATTCGAATTCCAGCCAAAGTCGTTAAATTCACTAACGTACAAATCCTGTTGGGAAATGTATGTATTCACTTCTCATTCAAGCTATGGATCAAATAGTAAGTAACTTGTATCTGTAAAAATCATTGTTATTCTGAAAAAAATATAAATGCAATATTCGATTGCAAAAAAAAAAAAAAAAGAATTATTCTTACAATGGAAAATATTCTTCAGCTTTAAATAACCTACCAATGAATCAATTACGGTATACGAGTAAATTTCACAATTTTACATAATTAACTTAAACACACACGCCCGGTTCACACTCCACCCACGTCTATTGAACAGGCTAAGAGGCTCATCCCTTGTTCCCTGTTTAGGATGTGGTTTCCGGCTTTCTCTTTACCAATCTTCTCACTTTTGTTTTTCAATTGGAGTAGATAGATCTATCTATCGACCGATTCACACTCCACCCACGTCTAGTCTATTGAACAGGTTAAGAGGCTCATCCCTTGTTCCCTGTTTAGGATGTGGTTTCCGGCTTTCTCTTTACCAATCTTCTCACTTTTGCTTTTCAATTGGAGTAGATAGATCTATTTATCGACCGGTTCACACTCCACCCACGTCTATTGAACAGGTTAAGAGGCTCATCCCTTGTTCCCTGTTTAGGATGTGGTTTCCGGCTTTCTCTTTTCCAATCTTTTCACTATTACGTAGCCCCCTGCACATCAGTGGCGTTACCGCCTTGTTCGGGGTGATACGATTAAAAATAAATGAATATCCTACTTAATAACTTATTTTGCAGTTCATTTTCTCTTGCTTTGAAATGAGCACGTATGTAATGATAGTAGATGACTTAAGATTCGGCACCATATACAATATTGTGTGCATAATATCTTTTTTTAGACTAGCATTTTTTCAAATCCCCAGCAATGGTTTAATGTGCTTTAAGTATTCATTGATCTAAGTCTGTTTATTTTACAGTAGGACGATGTAACAAACAACTGAAAACAGTTCGTTAAACCTAACATGTTTTCAATTTTTTTATAGGTCGATGGAGGATGGAGTGATACTCCTGTCGAGGTACAGGTTGGTGGAGGAATATTGCTTTCATCAGGTTGTTGATTTTAAGATCAAAGAAATCTGTAGCCTTGATACAATGCGCTCTAGGTTTGACATTCCGCGTGTAACGATGGCTGCATCAGCTCGATATCAGAAAACAATCTGGAATGATAAGTACATTTGTACAGGGAAGAAAGTGATTCATTATAAAATTCTAAATAACTTTTTTTCAAGACCTTATTAAGTTTAGAAATTGTTTTGTTAACACAATCTTTCATCTTTTCCGCTCATCTCGTCACATCTTGATTCACCTACGCTTTCTCAAATGCCTACATTTTCATCCAACCTTTATCGCTTCTGCTTCAGTTTTTGTTTAATTCGTGTACATGCAATACTATAAAGAAGCAGAAAAAAAAAGAATTATATTTTCTTAAAAGCCTAATCGCCTTTGCTGGTATTATTTCATATATGAATAATTAGTTTTAAAGACGAGCAGATGTATCGATCAGTCAGCGTTGTTGCTAACCAATAGGATTATTGGACGGTGACCTGTTCATTTATTAAGCCCAGACGTCATTGAACTGATTCGATATCGAATTTATTTATTTATTTTTTTGCTCTCTCACGGAAGACCTGGATACCGATAACTAAATTCTTCTGAGCCAGTTTTGCTTTAAACGTGACTGGCATCATCGCCTGGTATTTCGTGCAACCCAGTCGAAAAACATTTTCGTGAGGTGCTATTTTCCTGTCATCGAATCTCGCTTCAAGATATTGCGATAAACAAGATGTTTCATGAAGCTACACACGGTTTATCTAAAAGTTCCGAAGATTACAGACATGCAAAGTTTTTTTTTTAGATTTATATGAAATATAGGGAAATTTAATGTAGATATTTATCTGCGCATCAACTTCGTTACTCAAGGTCGGAGGTTAATGTGGCATTTCGGAAACGCTGGATAAAATAATTCTCAATAGAGATCACGTGAGAGCAAGCTTCCTCAAAACACAAGCATATGGTTATTTTCTAAGCACAGCTTAGATGTGGCAAAAACACAAGTATATGTCTGAATATTTTTGTCAATTTCAATAATGTCATTGTATAGATTTTCAATTTTTTTACTGATTTTTTCAGAAAGGTCACCAAGGTTATTTCATTTTCACCAATATTCTTTAATGTAATTTTATATTTTAGTAATACTGTCGTCCGGATGGTTGTATTTCTTCTCGGGTTTCTTATTTTTTCAATTATGTTTTCTAACGATCTTTTAGGCTGTATCAATTGCCCAATAAATATGAATATAATTTCTGGAGTCTTTCAAGGAGACATAGTGGCCCCATTTCTCTTTATCATTGCTCTTGACTATGCAACGAGACTTAAAACTAAAGATACAAAGTTTACCAAAAAAAAAAAAATGTCATGCAAGGAACAGCCTATTACCTGAAAGCACTATCTCAGACACAGATTTTGAAGGGGATCTAGTACTTGTACCCAACACATTTAAAAAAAAAGCACGTTTGCTTCTACTCATATTAGAATCTGCTTCAGCAAAAATTGAATTTCATATGAATAAAATTCCTTTTTGAAGCTGTTAAAATTTACAAGTCATTTCTTTCCCCTGTTAACTAATTGTGGTCATATTTGAAAGTAGCTAATAGATTATATTTACTCGGATATGTTACTAAGACAGGAGTAAATATTTTTTCATCTTCATATATGGTTCTACAGAAGGATGATGGAGATACCATGGACGAAACGACGAGATTTTGAAGAGGATGAAAATGAAAAGAAAACTGAAAGGTAACATCAGGAAATGAAAGCTAAAGTTTCTGGGACATTAAATGAGGAAGAAGGGTTGGAGAATATGATACTCACAAGACAAATGGAGGGAACGAGAGACGGGATAAAGCAACACGTGACATATTTGATGGGATTGAGCAAATTGATCGTAGAGCAGGGTTTGCGAGGGGTAACAAGATAAAATGTTAAGAGCTACAAGGGATAGGGAGATGTGGAGGGCTATGATTACCTGCGTCCTGAAGGGACACGGCTCATAGAAGAAAAAGAAAAAATACACTGCCATCACAGGCACAGATTTTGAAAAGGATCTAGCACTTGTACCAAACACACTCGAAAAAGGACAATTATTTCTATCGGATTAGAATCTACTGCAGTTAATTTCCCACTGCAGTAAGGATGCCTCTTTGTGTCTTTTCTATAGTGGGGAAAAGAAGTAGGAACAGAAACATTAATAATGAAAGGACGAGAAAAAAGTAATAAGGAGGAGATTAAAGGATTTAAATTTTTGTAGATTAAAGTTAGCTGGAAAAGATGCAGCAGGAAGGGGGTTTCTACAAGCGAGAAGTGCGAGAGAAGAAACTGTTAGCATAGAATTTTCGGTTAAATCTACCCAGTTCAACTGTAAATTGATGAGATCTCGATGTCAGTCAGTTAAGTGCCATACGTGATACACGCTTGGGCGATCATGTCTCGAAAGAGACATGACTGACTGGGCAGAAGATTATCCCACAGTAGGTTGCCATTACTTTCTGCGGTAGACTGGTTGCCAGTCAAGGCTATAGAACCAAATCTGTCCTGATATTTAACCCATAATTTGAGGGAAGAGACGGATTAATACCTTTCCCAAGGATATTTGTGCGTATGTGAATGCAAAGAATTCAACTAAAATTCGAACTCGGCACCCCGATTTCTCGTTTCGAGTCGATATCCAATGCTCCACAAAGTACTGAGCTTAAATTCTTAATGACTAGGTACCATAGTGAAGAGCTCATTTGAACAATTACTATGAAAATATTTATAGAAAAGACACAGGGAGACAACCTTACGGCGGTAGAAAAAGTGGTTGATGCCGAGCCGCCAGATCAGCACCAGTAATATTGCTGATTCTTTTTTGGATTTTATCAAGGAGCTTATAGCAAATAACAAAAGCACCGGACCGTATGTGGCAGCAATATTCTAAGCGATATGTATTCTTTGATTATTTGCCTAGTTATATTAAGGCTGCTCAACTGGTTTTGGAAATATCCAAAATATTATGATACATCTCGAACATGTGTATATATTTAGATAATAATTTTTCATTCATAGAAGGTTAGTTAAAGACAATTTTTTTTATTATCTTTAATACATTTCAAAACCGTTTTCAATTTTTTAGTACATTTTTAAACGTTTAATTTTTTTTTAATCATTTCACCCCGAGCAAGTCAGAAATGCCACTGATGTGCAGGGGGCTACATAACTGTAAAAAGATTAATTAGAAAAGAGTGAGGAGTACAAACTAGTTAGAAAGGAGCAATAGAAAGCTGAGAATGCAGGTGCGATGACAGATACATAGGTGGAGAGAAAGGGAAGGTTATACGGGGATGGGGAGAGAGCTAGAGTCCAGTGGTTAGTAGATGAATATTGACTTTGCATTTAACTTTCTGGAGGTTGTAGCCGTCAGGAAAGCAAGAATATGGGTGCGAGTTCCACAGGCGGGAAGTGCGAGAGAAGAAGCTGAAGGAGTAGAATTGTCAATTTAGCCAATGCCTAATCTATTTCTATATGTGCGTTGTGGTACAGTGGGTACCAGCTCGGAATAAGAAATCGGCCGAGCAGAGTTCGAATTCCAGCTGAATACTTTGCGTTCAACTTATGCAAAAGTACCTTTAAAAAATCCGTTTTTTTTTCCCTTTAGCTATGGATTAAATGACCGGACCGATTGGGTTCTATATTCTTGGCTATCAGAAAGTAATGGCAACCTTTTGTGGAAAAATCTTCTGCCTAGTCTTGCTGGGATATGATCGCCCAAGCGTGTTTCACGTATGGCACTTAACTGATTGATGTTCAGAGTACACCCGGTTCACACCCCTCTCTTTTCTTTTGGACAGGAGTAGAGGCGCACGCATTGTTTCCTGTTTAGGAAGGGGTGTCCAGTTTATTTCCTCTCGTCCGGTCCTAGTAGTAGTGCTCTCACATGCTTTATTTGTTTTTTTGGGGGGGGACTCTTTCTTTCTTTCTTTCTTTCTTTCTTTCTTTCTTTCTTTTCTTCTTCTCCGACCCTGCAGGTCACATGAGGGTTAGTCTGTGGGATTCCACCCCCCGGAAGAAGTATATGGTTCCTGCCAAAAATTTGAAAAAGTATTTTTTAGCTTACTCGCCGTTACCATGCGTGGGTTGCTAGCTTCTTAATCCATACTTTCCTGACATGTAGGTCCATTTTTGTTTGTTTTTGTTTGCATTTCTCTAAGAAGTGTTAATCTTAATTATCTTTCATATATCTGTCATGCCTAATTTTACATTTGGATTTTCTTTTCTTTAATCTGCTAGAAATTTATGTGGCTTTTGGACTTTAACAAGTTAAAACTTACTAAGTCGTTATCTCATACCTCCTTTTTTCTTTTCAGTTGGAGTAGATAGACCCTACTATCGCCAGGATCATACTCCTCCTACTTCTGTTGGGCAGGCGTAGGTGCTTGTCCCTTGATCCATGTTTAGGAAGTGGTTTCCGGTTCTCTTTATATCCTCTGATCTCAGTATTAGTGCTATCGTAATTTTCCTACGACGTGTGTGGTCGGTGGCAACTTCTCTTCATTGTGAGGGTACCGGGTTGGCAGTTTTCTGGTTGCTGTTCCAGATTGGTAGTTAGAAGTCCTAACTCTTCCGTAGTGTCAAGAGGATCCTGAATGACGCCAAGTAGTTGCTTGCTGAGAGAATGAGACAGCGCATAGCTGACCGCAAGTTCGGCTCCAAGGACTATTGGCGTCTATGCAAACGTGTGCTGAACAACAGCAAATCCTCTATCCCTCCCTTAATCAATGAATTTGAGGTCCTCACAGTCAGCGGACAAGGCCGAGTGCTTTGCTCTCAGATTCTCATCCAACTTCACATTTGACTCGTCTGGAGTACTCACACTCGACTTCCCTATTAGAACTGAGGCTCAACTGAATGATATTTACATTACCCCGTCGCTGATATCTAAGGTGATATCAAAAACTTGACCCTCATAAGGCGAGTGAAGGTGATGAAATCCCGGTCATTGTCCTTAAAAAATGTGCCCCTGAACTCTCCTCTGTCCTCTCTAAACTCTACAATTACTGCATTTCTTCTTCCTGTTTTCCTGCATGCTGCATGCTGCGTTCTGATTTATTTTAATCTGGTGTCAAGGTGTTAAATAATATTGTTACTCCGTTAAAATGATAGTGTCCATCTCCTGCATACTGGAAGTTCTCTTCTGTAGTTCCTGTATTTAAGAACTCAGAGGAACCCTCATAACCCATCCAACTATCGCCTTATCTGCCTACTACCAATTTTCAGGAAATTGTTTGAGGCCATTATTAATGCTGATATAGTTCAACATCTTACTGCCCATAAACTATTCACAGAAAGGCAGTACGGCTTCTGCTTCACCAGGTTCACAGCCGATATGCTAACGACCATCACGGAGTATATATACCAAGCCTTAAATAAGTCCGGCAAGGCTCGTGTCGTTGCCCTGGACATCTCCAAGGCTTTTGATAGGGTTTGGCACGCTAGCCTTTTACGCAAGTTACGGGGTTATGGTATCACTGGACGCTTGCTTGATCTGATTCAATCTTTTCTATCTAACCGCTTAGTGAAGGTCGTTCTGAATGAACATGCCTCCACATCCTACTGTACAAACGCTGGTCTCCCTCAGGGCTCAATCCTAGGCCCGACGCTCTTCCTTACTTTTATAAATGATCTACCAGACGTGATCAAATGCCAAGTAGGCATCTACGCAGATAACACCACAATTTACTCCTGCATCGGTAAGAAATCTGGCAAGGCGGACACACACAACCTCGTTGCTGATCTTGAAAGGATCTACACTCAGTGGTTGAATGGGGAAAGAAGTGGCTTGTAAAATTTAATGCGTTTAAGACGACGCTGCTGTCTGTCAATTATCACAAGCAACCCCTCCTGCCTCCCATAAGCATGGACCAAGCGAGTCTCTCTGAGAGCAATACACTGCACCTCCTCGGCCTTACCCTATCTTCCCATCTCAAAGGGAACCATTAAATAGAGCCAAAGTCAAATCCTCTACTAGGAAGGTTGGATCACTGTGTCGTGACAGGATGTTGTTTCCGCCTGAATTCATCTTGCCTATCTACAAATCAACCTCTGTCATATATGGTCAGGCGGCCCCGCTGTTCATCTCGGTGTTCTCGACAGGCTCCAAAGGAGAATCAGTAATGTGATAGGTACCGACTTAACGGCTCGACTCCAGTCACTTTCTCACTGACGAGATGTAGCTTCCCTCTGTTTGTTCTATAAATATATAGACGAACTTAAGTCACTGGTACTCCTGCCACATTTGTTTACTTGTACAACTAGACTGGCAACTGGGTCCCACCCATTCACACTTAGATCAAATAAATACAGCCGACTATTCTACTCCACAGCTTCTTTTTTCGCACTTCCAGCCTGTGAAACTATGTTCCATACTTTTGCTTTCCTGACGGCTACAACCCCCAGAAATTTAAATGCAATGCCAACACCCATCTCTTAACCACTTGCCACTCTGTATATCTTTTCCTTTCTCTCTACCTTTGCAACTGTCATCACACCTGTATTTCTCTACCCCTCTTGCTCCCTTATTCTGACAGCCCCTGTAGCTGGTTCGTCTTTCTCTTTACTCTCCTCCTATCTAATCTTTTTCTCTTATGTAGCCCCCTGCACATCAGTGGCGTTACCGCCTTGCTTGGAGTGAAACAATTACAAATAAAATAAAATAAAAAAATAGAAATAATTTTTTTTTAATTTATCAACTTTTATTGAACAAAAATAAATTACTGTAGCTTAAGATGCTTTAAATTTTACGATGGCTTACATGATTTTTTAAATGCTTTATTTGAATAAAAATATTTACTAATTAAGGTTTTAATTCTTAATAAATTACTTTTCATCGGTTATAAAGAGTTATATTTTTCTCGTGTTTAGTTGTCACGGTTCTGAGTTGTCTCGGTGCTCATTCAGCAATGTTGAAATGGCGGAGTTACTGTGTCTTACACCTAATTCAGGGTAGTAAAATCCATAGTTTGTCGTTTAGGAGTTGTTTTTTTTTTGTTGTTTTTTTTTTCTGAGGTGATCAACAAATTTCTTTTTAATAATAGACTCAAAGAGTTTGCTGATGACACTGAAGATATTGATGAGGGTGATATTGTGATGGGAATGAGCGTTTAACCGGATTCTTGAAAGCAACTTCCATGGACTTGGGAAACATTTCTTCTTCAGGCAGCAGTTAAACAACTTTTGTCGGGATTGAAGGAGTGAACTTTGGCTGACAAAATGACAAACAAATGCCTATATTAAAACATGTGATTTATTTCAATCTGGTGTCAAGGTGTTGAATAATATTGTTACTCCGTTAAAATGATAGTGTCCACCTCCTGAAACCTTAATGTCCTCTTAAAACTTCATAGCAACCCTAAGGGCACCGTACCATCAACACTGAGAACAACCAATGTTTTTTGGGTTTTTTTTATGTCTTATGTAATTCTGGACATTCGTTGCATTCACTTACGCGCAAATACCCTTGCGAAAGATCTCTTCCCTCGATATAGTAGGAAAGATTACGTTTTGTGGCCTTTGTTCGCAACCAGTCGACCACAGAAAGGAATGGCAACCTGCTGCGCGAAAATCTTCTGTCCAGTAAATCATGTCTGTTTTGAGATATGTCGCCCAAGTGTGTATCACATATGGCACTTAACTAACTGACTAAATAATAATAATAATAATAATAATAATAATAATAATAATAATAATAAACCCAATCCTTAATTGTGGTAAAAAAAAACTGTTAACTGGATGAAATTATTGCAGGAATTTGGATAAATTAAAACCAGTCATTCGATCAACGACACACACAACTACACATTCAGACAAAAAAAAAAAAAACAAAAAAAACAAATACGTAAAAACACACACACACACACACACACGCACACACACACACACACACACACGGAAAACGAAATCTGCCCGCATTGACCAGAGAACTAAAATTTCTGGTCACCTAAATGCCATTGCAAATACAGGGCGCGGCAGAAATACCTCCCATACAATGGCAAGACATTAACTAGACGAAGACACCATTGTTACTAATGTTTTATTCTGCCGCACCCTGTAGTTCAAATAAAAATATGACTATAAGTAGATACTGAAAACTCTGCCAATATCAGTTGTTAATTTACAATTTTATTGCAAAAATATTAATTTGCAAAATACAATCACACATCATTATATGCGAGGATTTAGTCGATTGCCGCAGCTATCAATATGCCATCATTTAATCAATATTTTCCAATATTTTTTACAATTATTATTAAAAACAACATAATTAAAATAATTATCTAATTTTTTATTTTTATTAAGCTCAGTGGTATTGGTATTTTCAAATCTAAATTTTAACTCACAGCACCTCTCCCACTCTTCTAATTTCATTTGATCTTCTGCTACACAAACATTTGTGAAATTTGAATAAAGTAAACACCGTTTTTGTGGAATTTGACTTAAAGTAAACAACATTTTTCACTGTCTCTTTCGACTTAATTTTATTGAAGCACTATCAGAATAAACGCCGATCACAAACAGTTGCGTCAAAATCTGTACCACATTCAGTTTTATCTCGCTGTTAAAATCTCATGCAAATTTCGGTTAACACCTCATGAGTAAAAGTGAAGTTTGATTGAGCAATTCCGAGTGAAAACTGGTCGGTAATTGATCGATTACCGTAGCTATTAAGATATCAATAATGTTTATTTAATAAGTTTTATCTAATGGTTTTTTAAATTATCATTATCAGTAACATAATTACAGTTATTGTTTATTTTTATTGTCAAATCCAATGTTGTTGATATTTTCTAAGCTGTTCTTTCGTCACCGCCTTCTCCCACTGCTACCTTCTACGTCATTTGGTCTCGTTCTGAACTGAAATGATCTGAGAAGATATCAATAAAAGAGAAACTGTTAATAAATAAATAAAAGGTCCAACACTGTCGAATAAAAATGATAGTTTCGATGAAAAAATCTTATTTGCTGTCTGTCGTCTGGTTATCAGTATCACATTGGTGGGAAACGGCTTGAGTCAAGTGAATTTTTTTTTCTTTCTTTTAGTCGGGTAAATTCATTACACAATCTAACGCCATGAAATTGCACAGAAATATGTCTTTTCTCAAAGTTAAGTTGAAATCAAACAAAAAGTGAAAAAGTTCAGAAAACGAATACAAAAATTCTGATCGCGTCAATAGTTTTGGAAAGTAATATCCTATTTTTGGAGATGGCATAAAAGACGTTCAGATATAGAAAAAAGAATTAAATTCATAAAGAGTTTTTCAACAGATTTTTATTTGATTTTTACTGATCTTTCTAAAGGGACAGGGCACATGGAAAAGGAAGACATCACCCGGGTCATGTTTAACATTCTACGATTCTTTAAGTCGATGTGGTCTCACATAATATGTATTTGAAAGCGTGTCAGACAGCGACAGCTTTTTACTGATGTGACTACAGTTGCCAAGAAGCGAACGCCTCTTAAATTTAATTATGAACCTACATTCTTCCTTATTTGATCTTCTTGCCATATTACTCTGAATAGAAGACACAGTAGTCCTAAGTGTTCGAATTTCTGAGATTAAATATTTCACTATTTTTTATTAGTCTTACTTTAATATATATATTGTTTTTCTTGAACCACATGGGTCGTTTTAAGCTCTTTAAGTAAGTGATCTGGATGTGGCGGTGGTATATTAGATAACAGCTCGGAATGAAAAATTGGAGAGCCGAGTTCTAATATTAGTGTGATTTATTAAGTTCCCTTACACTTTGAGAAAGGTATGACTCCATCTCTTTTACCCCATCTTTGGGTTGAATAGCAGGACAGACTGGGTCAAATAATCTTGGTTGACAAACAGTCTACCGCAAAACGTAATGGCAACCTACTGCGGGAAAACCAGTCAGTCATGTCGCTTTCATGATATGATCGCCCAAGCGTGTATTACGAGTGGCTCAAAAGTAACTGAGAGATCAGAAATAAAGAAACATCTGAAAAGATTGGATTGGAACAAATATTTTTTCAATAGGTATCGTTTGCAATTATATTTCTGATTCCAGATCACAAAGTCCATTACAATTTTTGTTTAATAAAATAAATCAGTAAGTATGGAGATTGTAACGGATATTGGTATGGAGAGTGGAATAAGCAGACTGGACTAAAATTCCCATCTAGTCAGTTGCGTTCACTTTCACACAAATTCACTTGAGGAAGGCTCGAATCTGTCTCTTCTCCCTTCATGCATGGGTTAAATAGCAAGGTGACAGCTTTCTAGATTTGGCAACCTGTCTAAGAAAAAAAAATCCCCAAAAAGACTATAGGATACAACTCCAGTATATTTCCTATGATAATAAAGGAAATGAATCTGTGGAGGGCCATGATCGCCTACGAATTGAAAGGAATGGCATTAAAAATGAATTTTGGGTAGATTTAGACTCATAAAAAATGACATCTAATAGTAGATGCCAAGTTTGTAAGAAAATGTTAATTCTAAGCTGCTTCTGCTTTTTACATTCTTTTCGTTTGAACACGTGATTTTATTTCACACGTCACTGAAATTTATGAAATATTCTGAAATGTGACATTTGAATGCGATTTCCACACGATCAGTGTGTGTATTGGGAATTGTAAATATTTTTATGTTAAAAGTGAAAATAGAAGAAAATTAGGAGCCTTTTTTGACATTTGATCATCGTTTAATTCTGGAAAGGGATAAACATCAAAAAGATATGTTCTGTTTATGAAGATGGTGTTATAGCTGAGAGAAAAGGGCACGTGCAAGAGTTTCGTTATCCACTTTATATACATATTCTGAAAGGTGACATTCGAACGTGTCATTCCACACGATTCGCGTGTGCATTTGGGGTTGTAGATATTTTTATGTTAAAAGTAAAAATAGAGAAAAAAAAATACTTTTGTTATTTGATGATCGTTTAGTTCTGGAACAAAAACACTTTACAAACAGCAAAAAATAAATGTGTTGTTTATGGAGATGGTGCCCTAGCTAAGAGAAATGTTTCTAAATGTTTTCATTTTCAATTACTATCCGAATATCTATCTAGATAATATCTACTTAATAATGCGAACTACCATTTCAGTACCCCTATTTTTTCTAGACAAACAGACATTTGGTTAATGTAGGATCATTTAACTCTGTTTAAGTTAGATTGAAAGGTGGAATCCAATCACTCTCACGTCAGTCAAGAACTATTTAACATCACTAAGTAAATTTGCCAGGTACCAAGTGTTACTGATTCTATGTAACCCAATACCACCTGCTGCATGGTCGGGTCATCGATGACTAAACCAGCACCCCACAACCAGTCTTTTCTGGTAAGGAGGTTGGCTAGACAGCTGGCAGAATTAAAAACAAAAGATGTCAAAGGTTAGATGAATCTTCTTGTATAGTGAACGCTCATGTAGCATAATGTTGTAGACTGGGTCCCTTAGTTATAGACACAGCTAGTACAGTGATTACGCAGCATCGCTGGGCAGAGAGCTTCCTATACTGAACTCAGTGGCTAATACGTTCAGTTCCCCATGTTGAATCAACGGCCTCGTATACGTGACAAAGGAAAGCCTTCAAGTTGGAAGACATTGGTTTTTAGGTTGACCTGGAGAGGGATGGGTTCCTCCAGGCCAGTTTGTTCGAGGAACACTACGCATGAATGGATACTTGTCATGCATTCAGCCAAGGTATATGGTGGGAACTAGTCATTTGCGTCACTACGCAGCAACCCTGCAGTCACATCCAAAGTAATGATGACGATGGTGATGATGATGAAGCGGCAATTTCTAATCACTGTGTATGGCGGGACGTATTTTTGAAAGATTGCACTTCTAAGCAAAAATAAAAACCCTTCATAGACACTTCATTGCCAAGAATAGCCTGTAGCTATAGGGAGATGGTTAATGTTTCTTGGCTTGGCCTTGTGTCATACATAACCAAACTCCCTACAGCTTACAAGTTTTGTGCACAATTATCATCATCTTTATCAGAAGGTTTTCGTTGGAAGCTTTGTGTATGTGTGAAATAGTGAACTAATGTAAGAATAAAATGTACATTTTTCTTATTAAAATAGAAATTTATTAAAAGGAAAGAATAACAAGAATAGGTAACAGTTAAAATTTCAATGAGAAACAAGTAATGAGTTGAGGGTATCAAGCGTTCGTAGAAATGTTCTTGTAGTAGTAATTAGTTGAAAGAGTTTATGCGTACGTACGCAAGTATGTATGAGCGTTTGTTTCATAGGAATGTCTTTGGATGGAGAATAAGTAAAATGAATCAGCAAACAAGAAAGAAGCAGAAAGAGGAGGTCCGGGTTGATTTGAAGTTGAAGTTACATTTTAGTTTTGTCTTTTTTGCTGCTCCCATCTGACTGACTGACTGGCGCTGATCGGAGCTTTTTGTTGTAATTAGATTTTCGCACTGGATCGCTAAATCTTCTGGGTCTTGCAATTCGCTCCCATTGGTCAGAAAATCAGTTTAACATTTACTTGCGAAATCCGTTTTCGACTTTTCTTTTAAGCACATGGTCAATCCTTTTTCTACTTGGGAAAAAACCAGGATTTCACACGTCAATGTGAATTTTTGTAAAAGTGAAGAAGAAGGTTGATTTTAATTCTTAATTTCCTATCCCACAAGCCTATGATGATGAGGTTGATAGAAGAACATGAACGTAGAGATTTTCAACTTGTTTAGAGTGAGAAGAAAAAACTATCAAGAAGGAGAAAGGACCATCAAGAAAAAAAAAGAAACTCACTACCAAGAAGTAATTATCAACTATCAAAAAGTAGAAAGGACTAACTTCCAAGAAGAAAAGACTACCAAGTGAAAGGACTATCATTAAAAAAATAAACTGAAGTTAGTCAGTTAAGTGCCATACGTGATACACGCTTGGGCGATCATGTCTCGAAAGAGACATAAATGACTGGGCAGAAGATTATCCCGCAATAGGTTGCCATTACTTTCTGCGGTAGATTGGTTGCCAGCCAAAGCTATAAAAACCAATCTGTCTTGTTATTTAACCCATAACTGAGGGAAGAGACAGATTAATATCTTTCCCAAGGATATTAGCGCGTAAATGATTGCAAGGAATTTAACTTGAATTCGAACTCGGCTCCTCCCCGATTTCTCGTTCCGAGCCGATATCCACTGCACCACAACGCTAAACTGAAGTATATTTTAATAAACAAAAAGTCTAATAGAACACCACTGTATTTCAATAAACGAAAAATATTTATATTCCCTCACCAGAAACCCTGGTTGGTTGATTTGTTTTTTACGACTTCTCAGCTGTTTGTAGCCAGAAAATATTTTAGGTTGTAAGAATGTTTTTTTAGATAATAATGGTTTACTGATGCAAGTCTTACTAATTAACCCATAGCTGTGGGAAGAAAAGGTGGATTCATCTGTTTGCTAGTGTATTTTGTGCGTAAGCAACTTAAAGTCATTATTAATCATGCTACCCACACATGAAAGTTTACAGCACCTGCTCTTGGTTGAGAACTCTTATAGTAAATAGTTTTATTAACTAAATAACTTCCGGGTAAAAGTTTGTCTACATGGGCGTTTTGTATACAATATGAAAATGAGTGAATTTTTATTATCAGTGGACATAATCTTATCATCATAAGACACTCGAACAATACATGTTATGATGTTCATTCTGTACAAGGCCCAGGAGCAACTCATGGTAGGGGGTTACAGAGTAAGAGGTATAGTTTATGGGGATATGCTGGGAAGATAATGGTTAACCATAGACTTGGATGTTGTAGTGATCGAGGAATCATCTTCTTCTAAGTCGGCTCTCAGATGATACCCCGACCGCTGCAATGTTCAAGTTTAGGGTTAAGCAAAAAGCGTTATCAGCAAAAGAGACAACACAGAGTGTGAACTACGCATTGGGGACGTTACAATCTAGCAGCTCCTGACATTTAACTATCTGGTCTCTGCCGCAATAGACGACGGAAAATGTGACACATGACCCAGAATTTTAATCATATCGCCCCAATCAAGGCATTTTACTGCCACTGTTTTGCAGAGGGTTACATCGGAGGAAAGTTATAAGAAAGAGTGACAGGTTATAGGGGTGTCAGGAAGTGGGTAAGAGAAGGATGAGAATACCGATGAAAGTGGAGTAGACGGAGAAAGGATCATGAGAGAGAGGATGCAGGTTAGTGAAATAGGAGATGACTATTGACTTTACATTTAAATTCTTGGAGATTGTAGCTGTCGGGGAAGCAAGTAAACGGAAGGGAATTCCACAAACGGGAAGTGCGAGAAAAGTAGCTGTTGGAGTAGAATTTGCGTTTACATTTTATTTGTTTCACAGTTAAAGGGTGCGACTTAGTTGCTAATCTTGTGGCTCAAGTAAATTTATATATAGGGGGCACCAGTGAGCTACGTTCATCGGAGCAGAAGCCGTGAAAGTATTTGTAGAAGAGACACAGGGAATACACATTGCGCCGGTGAGAAGGTGACTGTGCTGCCAAGTCGGGATCGATCACATTATAGATTCTCCGTTGGATTTTGTCAAGGACATCTAGGTGGATAGCAGGAGCACCCGACCAGATATAGCAGCAGTATTCAATGCATGGCCGGATGGTAGATTTATATATGTGCAGGATTGTTTCAGGCGGAAAAAAACTTCCTGGCCCTACACAGAGAAACGACATTCTTAGCAGTGGACGTAGCTATGGATTCTATATAGTCATTCCACTTGAGGTCTGTTGTGAGAGTTAAGCCAAGGAGGAGCAGTGTTATGCTTTCAGGGAGACTAGCCTGATCCATGCTAGTGGGGGATAGGAGCGAGTGTCTGTGGTGATTAATAGATAGCAGCTTCGTTTTGGAGGCATTAAAATTCACGACCCATTTCTTACTCCAGTCCGCCACGGAGAGGAGGTTCTTTTCAAGCTCGGCAGCGATGTTTGCTTTGTCAGCCTCAGGAGATTTTTGATCGATGCGTGAGTAAACTGTAGTGTCGTCAGTGTATATGCCTACTTGGGATCTTATTACACCTGGGAGATCGTTAATGTAAATAAGGAAAAGCATAGGACCTAGAATAGAGCCTTGAGGGACACCCGCATTCGTATGATAGTACTGGGAGGCATGTTCGTTTAATACTACCTTCATAGTGCGATTTGAAAGGAATGACTGGATAAGGTCAAACAATTGTGTGATTTATCTCTTCCTCCTCTCCAGGCTCTTTTCGAACATCACAACTCTGTCGTCTTGGCATTTCGGATCACGCGGTAGTATCTATTCATATTTCTTTTGAGTTGTCTATTAGACACGAATCTCCGATTCACAAAACTTATTTATTTATTACCAGCATACCGACTGGAATTTATTTCGTATTTTTCTTCGTGACTTTCTTTGGACTGAAATTTTTTTCTTCTTCCTAGTGAGAATTGTGCCATTGAGTTTTCTTCCTGATTAAAAACTGGCATCGATGATTTTGTCCCTTTTCGGAGATACCAGTAGGGACCACAGTTTTTTCCTTGGTTCACACCTTATTCTTCAGCCGCTTATAACCAACAGGGATTACTTATTTCCGGTAGTACCAAAGTAATATTTCCGATCAGAAAAGATGTCCCTTTGTGTCTGCTCTTAAGAATTGTAAACATGTCCTAAATGGGGCTAAATCAGTGTTCGCTGAAATAATAGCCCTTAACAAGTTTGTTTCTCGTGACGAATGGTGGTTCAGTAGTAGTTAAAAAAAAAAGACTTCTATCTCGCTTCTCTCTACTTAATTTGGGGTTTATCTACACCTGCTGATGAAGCAGAATGTTTTGCTCGTACTTTCTCTTCCAATACTACTCTTGACTCATTTGGAGTATCTATGCCTAACTTTCCAGGTAGACGCGAGGCTCTACTATGTGATGTGCATATAAATCCTTCCATGGTTTCTGCTATTATCTCTACTCGTTTCCCTAATAAATCTGATCAACATTCATTACTTGATTTGTTCTTTACCTCTATCGAAAGTTGTGCCACTGAGGTTTCTACTTCTTTTGCAGACGGCAGTAATGCTTTTGTGCCCTTTCGAAAATACCAAATGAAATCACAATTTTCTCTTTGGTTTACACCTGCCTGTTCATCTGCTACCACCCACAAGATTTTTTCTGTTATACCAACGTGATAGGTCTGTTCAAAACGGCAACCTTTTTCTGAATGTTCGTAATAATTACAAATGTGTCTTCAATGTATGCGTCTTTGTTCGCTGATAGAATGAGCCACTGTTTAACAACTCAAAAGCTTGTTTCTCGTGAATACGAGCGGCTCTGTAAGAGTGTATTTAATGAGGATAAGTTCTCAATCCCTTCTCGTTTCACCCGATTTTTTTTTCATCTATTGATCAAGTAAAATGCTTTGCTCATAAATTATCTTCTAGCAATAACCTTGGCTCATCTTGAGTATCTTTGCCTGACTTTCCACCTACGACTGAACTTCTAGTCTGTGATATTCACATTCAACTGGAATTTGAAAGTGAATGCAAGGGGTTATAGTTGAATTCGTTTCATTCACTTACGCGCAAATACTCTTGGGAGCGGTATTAATCCGTCTCTTCTCCCTTCAGCTATGAATTAAATAGTAAGACAGATTGGGTTCTATAGCTTTGGTTGGCAAACAGTTTACCACAGAAAGTAATGGCAACCTACTGTGAGAAAATCTTCTGCCTAGTCAGTCATGTCTCTTTCGAGACATGATCGCCCAAAGCGTGTATCACGTATAGCACTTAATTGACTGATTGATATGCACACAACTCCGACCATTTTTTCTAATGTGATTTCTAAACGACCAGTCAGTCAGTTAAGTGCCATACGTGATACACGCTTGGGCGATCATGTCTCTTTCGAGACATGACTAACTGGGCAGAAGATTATCCCGCAGTAGGTTGCCATTGCTTTCTGCGGTAGACTGGTTGCCGACCAAGGCTATAAAACCTAGTCTGACTTGTTATTTAACCCATAACTGGAGGGAAGAGACGGATTAATACTTTTCCCAAGGGTATTTGCGCGTAAGTGAATGCAAGGATGTGGTGCAGTGGATATCGGCTCGGAACGCGAAATCGAGGAGCCGAGTTCAAATTCCAGTTGAATTCATTGCATTCACTTACGCGCAAATACCCTTGGGAAAGGTATTAATCCGTCTCTTCCATCCAGTTATGGGTTAAATAACAGGACAGATTGGGTTCTATAGCCTTGGCTGGCAACCAGTCTACCGCAGAAAGCAATGGCAACCTACTGCGGGGTAATCTTCTTCCAAAACCTGAAGATCTGTGGTGGTTAGGAGCGAATTTTTGATTTAATAAACTTATCAAATTGTGAAATGAAGTTGGTTTTGAACAGTCACGTCTAGATCTTTCCATATAAATGCGAGTGTATCCCAGGTGTATATCGCAGAACTTTGTTTCTAATTTTTATCAACAACCTTCTTAATGTTCTCCCCTTGCTGTCTACCTCAATTTGTCTAATCTTGTCTTATTACTAATTCTGATAGGCCCGATAATATCAAATTCAAAGATGATACTAAAATAACATCCAGTATGTTGTTAAATGGGGCAAGAAATTGTTTAAACATTTTCAAGCTTCTAAAATTAAATTTCGTTAAATATGAAAGACAAATAAAATTTGAATAATTTCTTTAGTTTTTTTTTTTTTTTTTCAGCGTTCTTCCGTTTTTCTGTTTGAAAACATTTTCAAAAAGTTTCATTGTCAAAAGTGATTTTGCCCAATTTGTAGCCATTTGCAAGGAGGTTTTTATGTTAGTTTATTCTGCATGTTTAGACTGTTTAATTTGTATTTTATTGTTGTTTTGAATAAAAGCGTTTATTCCAAGCTTTCATATGTTGTGATCGGCTGGAATTTGAGTGAATGTCGTTCTATTAAAAAAAACAAAAAAAACAAACTAAAAATTCCATTCCCAGTGTTTTATATATATAACGTACGAATATAATAATAACGTTAAAATATAAGAATAACGTAATATATATATATATATATATATATATATATATATTATCGGGTTTATCGGGTTTCAATCCTGGGTTAGGAAGCGAACGAAGTCTAATCCGTACTGATGAGCTGTAATACAGCGAAACAGGTCTGTCTGCGGATGACTATATATATATATATATATATATATATTGCGTTATTCTTCCTTACAGTACAATGGTACTTGGCGTTTTATGTGGGAAACAATCACTAGGCATACGTTTTAATCTAGTGATTGCCTCGTAGATGAAACTCTAAGTAGCATCGTTAGATATAGAAAACTGATATAATTTGTTTAAATATATATTTCAGATGTATTCATTTACATCTTGCACCAACTCCCAGCATCGTAAAGTGCTTCATATCTTAGTGAAGATAAAGTGTTGATAGTTTTATTGCAAATAGTTTGTCACTGTAACTTAGCGAACTCATGCCGACTTCGAAGTTTCGTGAGGACAGTTGTGATGCCTTCACTCATCAGGGCTATATTTTTATGCTTATTTTAAGAAACTCGGTGTGATTTCATATTTTGCGGGATTGATCTTGTTTGCGATTGGTTGTTTTTATTTTTATTGTGCAGTTGTTTGATTTTCACAATGAAAATAACGAGAACTAATATACATACATACATACATACATATATATATATATATATATATATATATATTAATGTATAGTTTCATTAAATAAAAATAGACAAGTGTTTTCTATTTTATGGAAATTTTGTTCGTATTCTCTGATAAGCTTAATAGCATTATCATTAAATGAAGAAAGAAAATTACAATACTGATACATAATTTTGAATAATCCAATCTATATATATATATATTAATGCATAGTTTCATTAAATAAAAATAGACAAGTGTTTTCTATTTTATGGAAATTTTGTTCGTATTCTCTGATAAGCTTAATAGCATTATCATTAAATGAAGAAAGAAAATTACAATACTGATACATAATTTTGAATAATCCAATCTAAGCTTTCGGCTTACATAAGTCTTTTCAAAGATGTTTAATTACATTATATATTATAACCACGGAAAAGCGATAATGAAAAACTGTTTTTGTTTGCATGGAAGATTTCTAAGCAACAACAAACACGTGCATACAAGACGCTGGAAGCGAATGTCGCATCACAGCTCGTGACGTCATACATGACCAAGCGACAGTGAAAACAAGAAATATAAAGTATGGGGAGCCACTGGAATAATCAATGGCTTTTGTTATTAATTACAGACATTTAAGGATATTTGTAGAGATTTCATAGTTTATCATGTTCAGGTTAGGTTTCAACCGTTTTATGTATATAGCTTCGAGAATTTTTAGTTTTTGTTTATTGTTTTCATATTTAAGTATAGTTGTGTTTTCAACTAGGGTTTTCCGGAATTGTGCATGTGGCCAGGCATAATGTTTAAAATGCCTCAAAATGTTAGAATTATCATTCAAGTGTAGTGTACAGCGTCGTGAAAGCGAATTTGTGGTGTGACCAGCATAAATATTATTTAATTCGTTGGAGATACAATCTACCAAAGGACACTTGAATTTGTAAACTATGTTGATACTTATTTTTTATAATCGTTTCACCCCAAGCACGGCATTACTGCCGCTGTTGTGCAGGGGCTACATAAGAGGAGAGTGAAGAAAAAGGGTAACAAGTCTCAAATGGATAAGAGAAGGATGGAAACATTGACGTGAAGAGAGCTGCGTGAGAGTAGAGCGGAAAGGGAGAAGAACAGGATAACTCGGGGTGTCAGGAAAAGTATCGAAATCAAGGTGATAAGAGACATGGTAATTGATGTTGCATTTAAATTCCTGGAGATTGTAGCTGTCAGGGAAGCAAGTATATGGGAGGAAATTCCACAGGCGGGAAGTACGAGAAATGAAGCTGCTAGAGTAGTAATTGATTGTTTGCACTATAAAGTTGTTGGATCGAGTTGCAAGTCCAGTATTTCGAGTAAATTCGTGCAGATGGGGCACCAGAGAGCTAAGTCCATCGAAGCAGAAGACGTGAAAATATTTGTAGAAGAGGCAGAGGGTAGCCACATATCGTCGGTAAAAAAGTGACTGGAGTCGTGCTACCAGCTTGGGATTGGTTACACCGCAGATTCTTCTTTGGATTTTGTCTCAATTGCTGAGATTTTCCAGATTTTCAATAAATGTTTTTAAAAATAATTTTTTTTTTTTTTTTAATCATATCATCCCAAGCAAGGCGGTAACGCCACTGATGCGCAGGGGGCTACGTAAGGGTAAAAAGAATGGAAAAGAGAAGGCCGGAAACCACATCCTAAACAGGAAACAAGGGATGAGCCTCTTCACCTGTTCAATAGATGTGGGTGGAGTGTGAACCGGGCGATAGTTTAGTCTATCTACTCCAATTGAAAAAAAAATAATAAAGGAAAAGAGTGAAAAGATTGGAAAAGAGAAAACCGGAAACCGCATCCTAAACAGGAAATAAGGGATGAGCCTCTTCACCTGTTCAATAGATGTGGGTGGAGTGTGAACCGGGCGATAGTTTAGTTAATAATTTGATATTTATTTCTGTGGTAAAAACATTTTTTTTATTTTAATCATTTCACCCCGAGCATGGCGGAAACGCCACTGATGTGCAGGGGGCTACATAAATGTAAAAAGATTAATTAGAAAAGAGTGAGGAGTACAAACTAGTTAGAAAGAAACAATAGAAAGCTGAGAAAGCAGGTGCGATGACAGATACATAGGCGGAGAGAAAGGGAAGGTCATAAAGGGGTGTGGAGAAGCTAGAGTCCAGTGGTTAGTAGATGAGTATTGACTTTGCATTTAAATTTCTGGAGGTTGTAGCCGTCAGGAAAGCAAGAATACGGGAGCGAGTTCCACAGGCGGGAAGTGCGAGAGAAGAAGCTGCAGGAGTAGAATTGTCGTCTGCATTTGGCTAACCTGAATGGGTGGGACAAAATGGCAAACATGAATGTGCCAAAATGATAACATTAAATGTTGACCAGTGACAATGCCATTTTTCATTGATTTTTACTGCACAACATCGGGATTTAGTGCTGAAAGTTATCGAAAGAAAACGGCGATAAAAAATTATGAGGACCTTGAATAAGTTTTCACTGTTTTCCAATATATTGCGTTTCCAGAACTGTCTGCGTGTAGTGTCAGATGCTAACGCATCGAAAAGGAAATAGTATAAAAAGTAAGATTGAAATTCAGTGGATGTTATTTCGTCGAACTGTAAGCGTTAAACATGTCGGATTTCATGCCAAAGAAAGTGTATTTGCGTGAAATTTTACTGCACTACTTTATTAAAAAAAATCAGCAGTTGAAGCACACAGAATACTTGTTGAGACTTACGGCGACCATGCTTTGTCGGAAAGAACATAAATAGATTGGTTTAGACGCTTCAAAAATGATTTTAATATATATATATATATATATATATATTCATATATATACATACATATTAACATATATTCATATATATATATATATATATATATATATATATTCATATATATACATGCATATTAACATATATTCATATATATATATATATATATATATATATATATATATATATATATATAGTCATCCGCAGACAGATCTGTTTCTGCATCACAGCTCATTAGTACGGTTAGACATCCGATTGCTTTTTACCCAGGATTGAAACCCGACCGAATTGGCATCAGTCGGCGATTCTGTGGGCGCTCGATAGAAGGAGGTAGACTTTTTAGCGTGTATTTTATCATTATACACGCCTAATAGCCAGAGTGCTCTAATTCATTACTATATTCAATATAGGAAGTGTCTCACTTTTATGAGAAGTTTGTGAGTTTTCTGGGGAGAAAAATCAATTGACCTATAGAGTGAAGACATTATAATAATGCCTTCACGAAACTTCGGAGGTGGCATGACTGAAATAACACTACTCAGCCCAGTGACAAACATCTCTATATTAATTTTGCTAACGACCTATCCTTATCTTGATATCAAGCACTTTATGACAAAAAATCTGCTTGCCTAAGATTCTTTTCCGTCAGTAAACGACATAAAAAACAGCACTTTTAATGTTAAACATCACTAGAATTTAACGGTATATATATATATTCATCAGCAGACTATTCTGTTTCACTGTATCACAGATCATCAGTACGGTTAGACATCCGATTGCTTTTAACCAGAATTGAAACCCGACTGAATTGTCATCAGTCGGCGATTCTACCTCTGAGATATGGGCGCTCGGTAGAAGAAGTGTGATATACCATGTAAACACGCCAGTAGCTAAGAGTGTTCTAATTAATTACTGAACGAACTGTGCTAGAGTAGCTACTGTTTTTCAAAGTCTGCTATTCTTCCAGAGTACCCAATCAGGGTGTGAGAGCGTAAATAGTCATTCGCAGATAGATCTGTTTCGCTGTATCACAGCTCTTAATTATATATATATATATATATATATATATATATATATATATATATATATAATGCATATTTGGGCAGCAATCTTTCATTTAAACATGTTTTGTTAAATACGACCTACAAGGAAGATTTTATTAACTTTTTATTTAATTTTTCCTGTATTCTTACATGTTTCATTTTTGCTGGAGATAAGAAATGTCAAAAATGTTCCATAATTAACAGTATATATATATAGATATAGATATATATTAATTTCATCATCGTAAAAACTTTTATATCTTTTAAAATTATGTTTTAACTGTTATATTGTTATGAAACAATAACTGTATTTGGTAATGATAACTTGAAAATGTTACTACAATTAATTGATCCTCAGTATTTTAAAAAGTATTTTAAATTTGTGTATATCTGTGTGTGTGTCTGTGTGTGTGTATAAACGTGCCAAATTTTGTAAATACAGATGTCTATATGTGACATTGTATGTGTAGGTGAATGTCCGTTGTGGTGTACTAAAGATTGTAGGGTAAGCCCTGTCATGCATCAATATTGGCGGCAAAGCCGAATATCAACGGTTCGAAACATCAGCTCTGCATTTGGTTGCAAAGTATTAATCTCTGTTTTTTTTTTTACTAATGTTTTAGATATTTTTTAGTTTTTGTAATTGCTTCACCCCAAGCATAGCAGAACCACCACTGGTGCGAAGGGAGTTACAGTTAGAGAAAAGGCAAAAAAAAAAAAAAGAAGAACAAGGGACAGGGAATGTCGAAGAAAGGAAAATAAAAGATGGGAATTAAGGAGATAAAAGATGTCAATTGACGTTTCACTTAAACTCTTAGAGGTTGTAGCCATCAGGGAAGCAAGTATACGGAAGGGAGCTCCACAGGCGGGAAGTGCGAGACAAGAAACTGTACCAGTAGAAGAGACGGTTACATTTTACTATTTTGACGGTGAAAGGTTGAACCTAGATGCCAGTCTAACAGCATTAGTAAATTCATGTGGTCGGACACCAGGGAAAGAAACTATTCATAGCAGAAGCTGTGAAAATATTTTTGAAAAGACAGAAGCTTTCTCACGTCGGTGAGAAAGTAAGTGAAAACGAACTGCTAAAGCGGGATCGATTTGTTGTAGATTTTCCTTTGGATTTTGTTCACCCTTGTCTTACATCCTTTTCTATTTTTCTATATTTGTTTGAATTTCTTTTTTGTCCGTATGCAGGCGGTTTGCTGCTGCTATAGATTCTTGATTATTCTCAGTTTTCCCGAATATGTCGAGGTTGTTAAACAGTTTTAAGAGCTTTTTGTGACCTAGTGTCGATCGCCTTTGCGTAGTCTATAAAACACAAGTACACGTCCTTCTGCATTTTATTGCTCTTTCTGGTAACATTCTGATAAAGTTATATCACGTTCCTTGCTCCAATGTCTTTGACAAACCCGCACCGTTCCTGTTCCGTCCCTGGCCTGATTTTGTTGCTCTCTCTATTCATCAGATTTGGGATTAGAAATTTGATCTGGCTCATTAGGCTGATTGTTTGGTTGAGTTTATATTCGTTTGAGCCTGGTTTCTTAAGCATTTCTGTGAAAATAAATCTGCTTTGGTCGTCCGGTAAATCAGTTGAGATAGTGGGGCGAAGGAGGCGCAGTGTGTTGCTTTCTGAGAGACTACGTATGAACGTTTTTCTATGGTAGTTAAAGGATAACAGCTTCGTTTTTGGATGCATTAACACTTACAAACTATTTTTTTTAACCCAATCTATTACAAATTAGAGGTCCAAGAGCGTCAGCAAAATTTACTTTGTCAGGCTTGGCAGATTACTTATTGAGATGAGAATAAATGATGGTGTCATCTATATAGATCCTTACTGGTGAACTGGTTACATCAGAATATCATTGATAAAGGTCAGGAAAAACATAGGACCTAGGATAGAGTCTTCAGGGACGCCTGCGTTCATGTGAATGGATCAGGAAGAATGCCAGTTCAAAACAACCGTCATTTCACGATTTGATAGGAACGACTAGATTAAATTGAACAATCGTCTAGAAATACCGTAGCCCTGCATCTTGTGTAGAAGGCCAGCATGTCAAAATCTGTCAAACGCTTTCGAGATATCCATAGTGACAATGGAGAATGATATGAATGGCTGAGCACTTGTGTGCATGTATTTCTGTTTTTATGTGCTGTGTCTTTTTAGGATTTTAGTCATCATGGTCCTCCACATCTTCCTGTCTATTGTAGCTCTTAAGAAGTTTTGTTTTCTTGTTATTTCTGTTCTGCTATCAATTTATTTCAGCTCATCAAGTATATTACGTATTTTCTTTCTCTGTTTCTTAATCTGTCCCGTGAGTATCAGATTTTCCAAGCCTTCCTTCCACATTACTTGTCACATACATTTTAAGTGCCTCTTCTTGATTTGAAGTATAAGTATTTTTTTTATTTCCATTCTCTCCAAAACCATGTTCGGTCAATGTGTTATGGGGAAACACACATGTTTCTCTGATAATGGACTTTCTCTCTTATATTAATAAGAGTTAACAGGAAGTACTTAGGAAGTTCATAGGAGTTCTTCAGACTTCTATTTGAGTTCAGTAGAACTACTAGGCAGTTGATATTAGTCGGCAGTTAGTCGAATACTAAGGAGTCAGATTAAAGTGGAAGATTACCAAGTTCCTAACATTTTGGGTACGTTAAGTCGATTAGCAACCGACATAGGCCGATTATAACCTTCAGTGCGAAAACTACTCCACAACACCATGATATCCTCAGAATATATCTGTAGAACCGCATTTCTGTTGCCTCTTTTCGTCCTCTTTTAGAAAACTTCTCAGATATATAAATCTATGTACCTGCTTGATTTTAGTATCTTTGACCAGTAATTTGCATTTTGGGCTCATCTTTTTACTGAGAACTATGCATCCTGTTTTATTGTAGTTTATGCTCACTTCTTTCTTCTCCCTTTTCTTTGCTACATTCTGTAAGCGGTTTTGTAATTTCCTTTCCGTATTTGCTATCAACAACGTGTTATTTGCATATCTTATATTGTTGAGATTGTAGCTGCCAATAATGAATCCTGGCAGGATTTCTACTTCTCACAGAATTTCGTCACTATATATGTTGAATAAATCCGGTAAGAAGACACATCCTTGTCTTACATCTCTTTCTATTTTTGTAAATTTGTTTGAACTTTTCTGTCCGTATGCAGGCGGTTTGCTACCCGTATAGATTCTTGATTATTTTAATGTTTTCCCGAATATGAAAGAGCTCTTTCTGACCCACTTAGTCGATTGCCTTTGCATAGTCTTTAAAACACAAGTACACATCCTTCTGAATTGCATTGCTCTTTTTGGTAACATTCTGATAAAGTAATATAACGTTCCTTGTTCCAGAGTTTTTGACGCACCCGTCCTATCTCTGGTCTGATTCTGCAGAGCACCCTATTCATCAGATTTGGGATTATGAGTTTTGTTATCTGGCTCATTAGTTACATTGTTACTCTTGAGTTTACATTCGTTTGAGCTTGGTTTCTAAAAGAATTGATATGCTTTGTCCGCTCGGTATTTCACCACTGTTGTAGATTTCATTTATTATTTCTGTAATCTTGTCTATGCCGAAGGCGAAATCGTCTAAGGCTGCCCGCATCTCTATTACAATTTTACCTGACCTTGCCGCTTAGTTTCTTTCAATTTGGCCAGTGCAGCTTCCATTTCGGCTCTTAATATTTCCGGCCCGTCGGTATTTCTGTGTATTGCCAGTTGTTCTCCTTCGTCGTGGGAGAGATTTCTGATATATTCTTTTCATTGCTGAAGTATTTTTTCTCTAATATGAACGTTTAGTCCTTGGATTTTATGCAGCCTTTTAATGAACATGTATTTTGTCTTGTTAGGTCTCTTATGTTTTTTTATGCATATCTCCTTTATCCGCTATACGTATTTACTCTATTTTTGCACATACCTCGTTGAGCCATTTTTCTTTAGCCTGTTTACGTTTGTTCCTTATTTTATTGTGTAGTCTTCTGTATTCCGTTCCATGTCTTGACATTGTTTTCTGTCTCCTTTACATCATGTCGATAATCGAATTTGTCTTTTCTTATTTGTTTTTATTTATTTATTTTATTTTTTATTTTATTTTATTTATTTTTAATTAGTTTTTCTTATTCGTTTTTTCTTCGTCCATTTATCCTTTGCTGATATCGCTAACACTTTTATTAGTGTTTCCCATTTCGAATTTTCATTTCCATTTTGTCCCTAGTAACTTTTCACACTGTCCATGTATTTTTCCTTCAGGTTCGTGTCGTTCAGGAGTTCTATTGCATTGCAACTTAGGGGTTGCTTTAGGCTTTCTTCGTTTCCGTAGTTTTATGCTTAGTTTACATTTAACAGGGAGGTGGTCACTTCTGCAGTCGGCACTCGAATAGGTTTTTGTAGTGAACAAATGTATCAGGTTCAAATGAATTAGTCGAGCATATGTAACCGTGATTAATCTATAAAATTTTGACTATCAAAATTTTAATATTATCAATAGTGTTATTTTGTAATTTTTCTATATTTCGAATTTTAGATTTTCTCTTTTTTTTTTTTAATCATCTCACCCCAAGCAAGGCATTCCACTGCCACTATTGCGCATGGGCTACATAGGGGAAGGTAAAGAGAAGGAGTGGTTAGACATAGGGAATGTCAGGAGGAAGGTGACAGATGAGTAAGGATAGCGAGGATGAGGGTTAGGCAGATGGGAAGAGTGCTTGATAGAATGGGAGCAGGTTAGTGTGTTAGGAGGTGTCTATTGACCTTACATTTTAAATGTAAGGTCAATAGACACTTAGACCTGGAGATTGTAGCCGTCGGGGAAGCAATCGTTTGGAAGAGAATTCCACAGTCGGGAAGTGCGAGGAAAGAAACTGTTGGAGTAGAAGTTACGGCTGCATTTTATCGGTTTCACTGTAAAAGGGTGGGATCTAGTTGCTAATCTAGTATCTCGTGCAAATTCGTATTTAGGGGGCACCAGTGATCTAAGTTCATCGGAGCAGAAGCCGTGAAAGTATTTATAGAAGAGACACAGGGAAGCCACGTCACGCCGGTGGGAGAGAGACTGCAGGCGGTCTGCCAAGTCGGTATCTATCACATTACAGACCCTCCTCTGAACCTTATCGAGAAGCCCGAGGAGAACAGCAGGGGCACCCGACCAGATATGGCAGCAGTATTCAATGCACGGGCGGATGGTAGATTTGTAAATGTGCAGGATAGATTTAGACGGAAAAAACTTCCGGGCCCTACACAGAGAATCGACTTTCATAGCAGCGGATTTAGCAATGGATTTGATATAGTCATTCCATTTGAGATCCGCTGAAAGTGTGAGGCCAAGGAGGCGCAGTGTTTTACTCTCTGGGAGGCAAGCCTGGTCCATGCTAATGGGAGGTAGGTGAGATTGTCGATGATGGTTAATTGAGAGTAGCTTCGTTCTTTCTTAATTTCCTTTTCTAATTTCAGTTTTGTTAATTATCTTTCTTTTTTTTTTATTTTAATTTTGATTTTCCCCTTTCATTATTTTTTCTTGTTTTAATTTCATAAACTATTTTATTCATTTTATCCTTTTCTGATTTTTCCGTTTTCTTCTCTCCTATTTGTTTTTCTTGTTTTAATTTTTTAACCTATTTCTAACATGTTATTTTCTTTCTTCATTCCTATTTACTTTCTAATTATATTTCCCTCTTGTTCACATGTCTTTTTGGTTTAATATTCTGAACCGATTTTTCTTTCCTTGTTTTCTTTCTTTCTAATTTTGGTTCATCACTTTTTTTATTTTTCTTTCGTGTTTTAATTTTTTAACTTACCTATAACTTTTCTTTCTTTCTTTCTTTCTTTCTTTCTTTCTTTTTTATTTTGCCTCTATTTTATTTTTATATTTTAGCATAACCAATTATTTGCTTGTTCCTTTCTTTCTAATTTTACCTTTATTTTTTTTCTTAATGTTTTTCTTTTCTTTCATTTTTTCTTTCTAATTTGGGTTTTCCTCTCACTTTATTTTTTTCCTTGTTTTAATTTTCTTAAAATGTTTTCTATTTTTGATTATTTCATTTTTCATTTCTTCCTTTCTATCTATCTTTTCTTTTTTTTTTCTGTCTTCCGTATGTTGTTTTTTCTCTCTTTTTATTTTCTTTCCCTGTTTTAAATTTCTTAACTTCTTTCTTTCTTCCTTTTCTTTCTTTATTTCTTTTGTTTTTTTCTTACTTTTTCTTCTCATTTGTTGATGTGGTGGTCCAGTGGATATCGGCTCGGAACAAGAAATCGGATAGCCGAGTTCGAATACCAGTTGAATTCATTGCATTCACTTACGCGCAAATACCCTTGAGAAAGGTACTAATCCGTCTCTTCCCTCCAGTTATGGGTTAAATAATAGGACAGATTGGGTTCTATAGCCTTGGCTGGTAACCGGTCTACCGTAGAAAGTAATGGCAACCTACTGCGGGATAATCATCTGCCCAGTCAGTCATGTCTCTTTCGAGACATGATCGCCCAAGCGTGTATCACGTATGGCACTTAACTGACTGACTTCTCATTTATTTTGTTCTCCCTTTCTTTTTATTCATGTTTCTTTTTAATTTTTTTAAAAACTATTTCTTTTATTTTTAGCGTCTCTTTGTTTGTAATTTTTGTTTTCGTTTCTTTTTATTTTTCTTCCTTGTTTTAATTATTTTAACGTATTTCTTTTTTAATTTCTTCCTTTATA
>JBBBDQ010001791.1:832500-887500 GCA_037127315.1 Ascarosepion bandense
ATTTCAAAAATATATTTTTTTATTTCGTTTTTTTTTCTATTCCAATTTAAATTTTCTTTTTTCTTTATTTGCTTTTGTTTTCTCATTCCGGCTTTCCTGTTTCCTTTCCCATAATACAATTTCTTTCTTGCTTTTTCCGTGATGACGTAATGTCTCGTCTGCAAACAGCGACAGCATCATCATCCTCATCATTCTCATCATCATTATCATCTGTAACAAAGTCGACTGCGGCAGCAGCAGCAGCAGCAAACTTTGAGCGAAACGATCATGCCCTGAATCCAACATGCAATGAAACCCTTCTACATTCCCAACCCAGTACCACCACCTCATACCCCCTCCCCCGACTCCTATCAAATCCTGACAAGCCTCACTCATCTCCACCTCTCACAACACCTTCTGACTCTGAAATACTCAGCCCCGGCCTCCGGGTCTGACAAGGAGCATGGGTCGACGACCAGAAAAAGAACAATACAAGAATACGCAGAGCAACGCTTACGATGAGACATCGCCTGATTCCCGACATGCACTGCGTTTTGCTGACGTGCAGTGTGTCTGAGTGCGCATGTGTAAAGAGATGTATACATGACTGTTTCTCTTTCCGAATGTATACGGTTTTTCTTTTCTTTTTGATTGGTAGACAAATCGAAGGTTTTACAAATATGATAAATAACGGGTGCAAGCCTTGCTTGAAATGTAGATGTCCACACACCGGCATCAATATCGAACCAACCATGTTTACACTACCATGACTAATTAGGGCCTAAGGTTTTACACGTCAAACCCCGACCCTTACCTTACAGAGGATGTGAACTTTCGTAATGATCAAATTTGTGCATCGTTGAGCATTAAAATATTGACGTCAATACCCATTCAAATTCACCTAGGGCGTGTTTGATTTTATAAGCACACGGATATACAAATTTGGTAGAAGGATTTAGAAATTAAATTCCGCTTTCAGGCTAATACCTAATGATTTTTATTAAGAAAAACGCACGAAAATAAGCAGATGTTAATAAACCTGTAGTAAACATGATGGAAGCGTGTGTATGCGGGTGAAATCTTGGTTAAGCTCGGCAAAGTCTGATATAGACTCAAGAAGCAGAGAAAGTGAGAATACTGAGTTGCACGAATGTTTTAAGTGAGAGTGAGCTCGCTTGGATAATAAACCGTCGAAATTCGAAAATTTAACCTGGGTTCGTGAATCAATCTCTGGAACTGACTCGACATTCATGACTACTTCAGCCAACAATGTTTTATATAAGAAAAATCATGTTCCATACATGATACACGCTTGAGCAGTCATTGTCGATTCGTAACTGACTAGGCAGAATATTTTCCATTGTTGGTGGCCATTTCTTTCTGCAGCAGACTGGTTACCAACCAAGGCTATAAGACCAAGTTAATCCTTCTCTTCAACTTATAACTGGGGATAAAAAAGATGGATTTATACCTTTTTTAAGATTATTTGAGCGTAAGTGAATGTAAGGAACCCGATTATAATTTGAACCCAGCTCTGCGATTTTTAATTTCGAGACGTTATCCATTTATATAAGTTTGGAATAATTTTTTTTTTTCATTTGTATGCCATATTTGTTCAGTAAATGCGGGATCGTGATACGACAAAATCTTTTTTTTTATTTTATTGTTACTCGATGTTTTCTCTTTTCTTATTTTGTCGTCAGTATATATTGTGAGTTTTACATTCTCTATGTCCTCTTTTCTTATCATATATTCCGGAAACTTCAGTTGCATCTGTGCAGAGTTATCAAACACCTGGAATAAAAATGATGGACATTTTCGCTTTTGTAGTTTTGTTTCGATAGATTAGTTCTTCGGCTTTTATTTTTTTAGGCATATGTCACTGAATATTTCTCTTTACTTCTTCAGCAAGTGGGTGTTGTACACTAAAAAGTATTGATTATGTAGAGATTCTGCTGGGCAAAAAATCCTAACCACTTATGGCACGAAATGATGTGTAACCCAAATTAAACAATGTCAGGACGCTCACTTCTTCGGTCATGATGGCCTGTGACTTAATGCTAGCAAAATTATCGACAGCTTCCGAACAGTTCCGTCTACCGAGTTTCAGTTCCAAATAATTCGGCTCAAGCCATGGGGTGTGGTTTTGAGGCACTTCCCAAACTGTACTGTACACTAGAATCGATTACCCAGGTCAATATTATCCAGAAGTCATTTTCTTGATCTGCCGGGTTATCGTTAATTTTTTTTTATTGCTTCGTTACAATAACTAGCAAGCATTTCAGCCAACAGACCAAACTATTACCAGTTTATATGATGGCGAATTTTCTCTTTAAATAAATTCTATATATTAAAATATAGAGGTTTATTAGAATAACTGTTTGATTTTAGTGACAAAGTAAGGTCGACCCATACTCGAATCACATAAATGAATAATTTTAGACTAGATGTGGAATCCGCCATTATACATGTTAATGTATTTTTATATATTAATTCTATATATATATTAATTCTAAAATTAATTAATTAATATAACATTAGAAATTATGAAATTAATAAGTATAGAAATTAATTAAAATTAATTAATTAATATATTAATTCTATATATTAAAATATAGAGATTTATTAGAGTAACTGTTTGATTTTAGTGACAAAGTAAGGTCGACCAATACTCGAATCACATAAATGAATAACTTTAGACTAGATGTGGAACCCGCCATTATACATGTTAATGTATTTGTCCTGTCAGGCTAAAACTATATGAGTGCCTAGCGCAAATTCCATTAAAAAAATTTTACTCTTCCATATACGAATTTCAATTTCTTACACCACCGAGAGTCTTGCTCTTCGTGGGGTGCCAATGAGACTCACATATATAAACTGTTACCCATTTTGCAGGAATATCACAGGGGAAAAGTCTTCACAGAAGGACAGACTGGAAAGAGTATTATATTAACTTCATCAAGAAATCAACCCTAGTAGTATCTCCCACATACTTGGTGTGTTCTTGTTTGCTGTCTTCAATATCGAAACAATCATAGGCACAGGCTGCAGTATACAGGAGAATCAGAGGTCAGGTCAACAAGAAAGAGAATTAAGATCTCATTAATAACTTCAAAACCAAAATTACAAAGAACCCAACAACATTCATATGGAAGATAACTGCTGGGCTAAAAAGTGGATCCTAAGATCATCAGAATAGCTGGTCATGATGACCTGGGTGTTAAATTATGTGCCAAGGCATCTCCTTACATAAATACTAGTAAGCTGGAAATCTGTAAGAATTTGTTGAGGTGCTCCTATGAGTCCCTTTTAAAATATGTGATGATAAAATCTTCAAAGTGGGCACTGTAAGGAACTGTCAAAATGACCAATGCCATGTTTTCATGGTCATCTTCAGGAAATCCAGTCCAGGTATTGATCTTGTGTGTTGTAATCTTTGATGTGAAAAAGATACATCCATTCTTCAGTCAAAATAGAAAAAAGGTGGCTACTAATGAGTCTTGAGGTACTGTGTTTTGCCAAGTGTTGCTAGCTTGTATGATTTTAAAAAATCCCCCCCACCCCAAAAAAAAACACATTTTTTTTCCACTGAAGGCAAAAAATGAAATTAATTTATTTGAAAATTCTTGGTGAGTCCACATCTACTGTCTTCAATATCAAAACAACCATAGACACAGGCTGCAGTATACAGGGGAATCAGGGGTCAGGTCAACAAGAAAGGGAATTAAGATCTTATTAATGACATCAAAACCGAAATTACAAAGAACCCAACAACATTCATATGGAAGATAACTGTTGGGCTAAAAAGTAATACCAAGATCATCAGAATAGCTGGTCATGATGACCTGGGCGTTAAATCATGTGCCAAGGCATCTCCTTACATAAATACCAGGAAGCTGGAAATCTGTGAGAATTTGCTTCGGTGCTCCTATAATGGGTTCGCTGTTAAAATATCTTATGAGAAAATCTTCACAGTGGGCACTGTAAGGAACTGTTGAAATACTATGTTTTATGTTTTTTAAATCGCAGGAGAGATTGGTTTTTTAGTATTGGTTGGTAACCAGTCTACAGCAAAAAGTAATGGCAACCAAGTGTGAGCAAATCCTCTGCCAGTCATTCATGTTAATTTCCAGACATGATCACCAATCGTGTATCACATATGACACGAAACTGAGTGATTCAGAAATGCTAGTGTATTAAAACTCAATAAGTTTCTAGCTGTCAGGATTAAATATTTTTATCTAAAAAATAACTTTCTAAAAGTAGACCAAAATCTCCGTTGATAGAAAATTGTAAGTTAATGGCCACTATTAAGGTCACCGCTAACAGAAACTAGTCCATTTTGTGGAAGGTAAAAATATAGTAAAGACGGAAAAGGCTACGGAAGTAAATTCAGACAGAAAGCCTATCGACTATCAACACTGATAAGTTCAACTTTTCCTGAAGCCAAGCCGTCCTCAAATGTAAGGCTCTGTATTCTGTTGGATCTTGTCTATACGACTCCAGAGTCTACACCAAAGTACTAAATTTTTACCAAAGTTGCTGTCGTATCCAAATACGGGAAATGTTATGAAATTAAATCCAGACAGAAAATCCAGTGAGGAACACCGAAGGCACTTGGCTGTTAACTTTGACAACTTTCCAGTAACTACTGCAGCCACGCCCTCTCCAAATGTAATGCTCTGTATTCCTTTGGAATTTGTCGGTACTGCCCAACTGGGGTGAGAGGCGTATGTAGTCTAAGCAGTATACGGCCACCTTGTACCATTGCCAATGTAAGAGAAAGAAAACTGAATTCAAGCCACCTGCTGCTTTGAAGATTTCGCCTCTTAAACTTCTGAGAGAAGGGGGGACGGTTTACTGCAGCATCGGTACAAAAAGAACCGTCAAGCAATTGCAATTATCTTGCCTTGAATGCCACCATTAACCACAATTGCAAAAAGGTAAGTAATGACCACAGTCAGTTAAGTGCCATACGTGATACACGCTTGGGCGATCATGTCTCGAAAGAGACATGACTGAGTGGGCAGAAGATTATCCCGCAGTAGGTTGCCATTGCTTTCTGCGGTAGACTGGTTGCCGACCAAGGCTATAGAACCCAATCTGTCCTATTATTTGACCCATAACTGGAAGGAAGAGACGGATTAATACCTTTCCCAAGGGTAAATGAATGCAAGGGATTCAACTGGAATTCGAACTCGGCTCTCCGATTTCTCGTTCCGAGCCGATATCCAATGCACTACAACGCACATTACGCTGACAAATGAATGAATGAATGAATGAATGAATGAATGAATGAATGAATGAATGAATGAATGAATATACTTGTAAGATTCTTTGATCCCTTTCTGTATTTTTTATCGAAAGTAGAATGTGTTTTCGTTTTTATGATCATAACTCGAAATATGTACAGTCTTGTTTATACAGTTTATATTGTATAATATATTTGTATTATGTACGATTAACTGAGACCGGAGATGATTAGTAATTTGAACAAGTTAAATTAACAGTTAAATATTTCTTTTTTACATCTACCAGTGAAACTTGGCGATTAAACCAGTTCTCCAACCAAGCTTTCCTGGCGAGGAGGGTGGTTAAACACCCAACATAATGGTATATTTGTCCAAGACCTGCTACGTAAGAATGAATACCTACGGAGACAAGTGATAGTTTAAAATGTGTGAGGCATATTTTAAATATTAAAACGTGCAGTGCTAGTGGACTTAAGCAAATGGCAATGGGGTCTTTATCTAGAAAATGATGAAGGAAAGCTAGAAGAAAAGACTAAAGATATACCAGGTTCAAATACAGTCCGTACTACAATTACCACTATTGGTTTATTTTATTCATATGTTCCACTATATGTATTTATGGGAGAAAAATATGTGATTATCATACTTGTACAAATAGAAACAGATACTTGAAGGTAATACAAATAAATAATACACATTAACAAAAATAGAAATTAAGGTAAATCAAGGATATGTCTTCTCACTGGACTTATTCAACCTACGCATTTAGATGATTGTGAGAGAATTAGAAGTTCTACCAGGATTCATTATTGGCAACCAGAATCTCAATAACATTATATATGCAGATGACAGTGTTATTAGAAGATATAAAAAGGAAATGACAAGAATTCCTACAAAAGTTACTGAAGGAAAGCCAGGACTATAGATCAAATGTGTTATTTTTAGCAAAACAAACAGCTTAACATACAAATTACAAATTGGAGACAGCAAAATCAAACAAGTACAACAATTAAAATATGTGGAAGTGTTATAACAGAGGACAGAAAGTGTGACACTGATGTCCAAAGGTACATTCAGACAGTGAAAGATGCTGTCCAAAAGATAAGCAAAGTATTAAGAAATGGGAAAATTTGTTTATAAACAAAGAAAAGACTACTGAGCTATTATGTAACATCAGTCCTCTTATATTGCAGGGATTGCTGAACAAATGAAGATGAGACTTTAAATAACGTAAATGTTGTTTATACTGAAGAATTCTGAAAATACTATGGACTGAACATGTGAGTAAAACAATTTTAGAGAAAATGGAAACAAAAAGGACACTCATATTTACTATCAGAAAGAGATAGTGATAGTAGAAATCTCTAGAGCACATAATGAAAAAGAGGCTTGGAAAATTTGATACTCCGAGGACAGAGCAAGGCTAGAAGAAAACAATGCATAACCTGCCTTCCAAGTTTAAGTAACTGGATGACAGGACAAGGTCTAGGACAGATCAGTCAGTCAGTTAAGTGCCATATGTGATACACGCTTGGGCGATCATGTCTCGAAAAAGGCATGACTGACTGGGCAGAAGATTATCCCGCAGTAGGTTGCCATTGCTTTCTGCGGTAGACTGGTTGCCGACCAAGGCTATAGAACCCAATCTGTCCTATTATTTGACCCATAACTGGAGGGAAGAGACGGATTAATACCTTTCCCAAGGGTATTTGCGCGTAAGTGAATGCAAGGAATTTAACTGGAATTCGAACTCGGCTCTCCGATTTCTCGTTCCGAGCCGATATCCACTGCGCCACAACGCACATCGTTCTAGGATTGATAACAAGTCATTAAGAGTTACAAATGACAGGGAATTTTGACGTGCCAGAGAATTAAATTAACTCTAGCTTTAATTCAATGACAAGCCTAAAAATATTTCTTTAAAAAAAAAGAAGATCTCTTTATTACCAAAAGTTTTTAAATCATGTCACCCTAAGCAAAACGGAACCGCCACTGATGTGCAGGGGGCTACATAAGAGAGTTAAAGTTTTAGTATCGAGAAAGACGAACGAGCTACAGGGGGTGAAAAAGAAAGGGCAAGAGAATGAAGTGAACACTTGAGTAAAGGCAGTTGCGAAGGTAGAGGAAAAGGAAAAGAACAAGATACACGGGGTGATGTAGAAAGGGCTGGAGTTCAGTGGATAAGAGATGGGAATTGACTTTGCATTTAAATTTCTGGAGGTTGTAGCCGTCAGGAAAACAAGTATATGGAAGGGAATTCAACAGGAGGGAAGCGCGAGAAAAGAAGCTGATGGAGTAGAATTGTCGCCTGCATTTGGTTGATCTAAATGTAAAATGGCGGGACTTAGTTGCCAGTCTGGTTGTCCGAGTAAATTCTTGTGGAGAGGGCACCAGTGATCTAATTTCGGCAGAGTAGAAGACATATTTATAGAAGAGACAGAGAGAAGTCACATCCCGCTGATGAAAAAGTGGCTGGAGTCGAGCTGCCGGATTGATAAAGCACATCACAAAGAATTATTGGAACTACTAGATAACCTTGATATATTTGGGAAGAATATTGGAATAATGAAAAACCTATATTGGCAGCAAACCACCAGCTTATGGATAGAAAATGAGTTGAATAAATATAGAAAATAGAAAGGAGTATAATACAAGACTTATTCATTTAGGTGATTCTAAGAGAATTAGAAGTCCTACCAGGATTCGTTACTAACAACTACAACTTTATTAATATAAAGATGACACAGTGTTGATAGCAGACATAGAAAGGATACTATTGTAACTTCTACAGAATATAATAAAGGAAAGCGAGAATAAAGGCTAAACATTAATTGCAAGAAGAAAGAATATGTAGTTGTCAGCAAAAGGGACAGTCCACACATACAAATTACAAAATGGGAATATCAAAATAAAGCAAGTAGAACAATTAAAATATCTGGTAAGTGTTTTAATAGAAGACAGAAAGTGAAACACCGAAATCCAAAGGCGCACTGGAATAGGGAAATATGCCTTCCAAAAGCTAAGCAAAGTGTTAAATAGATAATTTTCGTTAGAAACAAAGAGAAGGGTACTGAACTTTTATGCAATATCAATCTTTCTATATGGCAGTGAGAGCTGAACAATCTTCTCCCAGACGGAGAAGATACTTGAGGCAACAAAATATAAATCTACAGTAGGATGCTGAGAATACTATGTACTGGACACGTGAGTAGCGATGGAAATGGAAACAAAAATGACACTTATACTTAACATCAAAAAGAGACCGCTTAAATTTCTAGGGTGCATAATGAGAAAAGAACGTTTGAAAAATTTGATACACCTACATTTAAAAATACTAGAGAACCCTCGGACCCCGCAAATTACCGCCCTATCAGCCTTCTTTCGATCTTTGTCAAAGTTTTCGAAGCCATTATCAACGCCGAGGTGGTTCAGCATCTCACAGCCCACAGGCTCCTCTCGGACAAACAATACGGTTTCCGCTTCACCAGGTCTACTGCTGATATGCTAAAGACCATCACCGAGTATATATATCAGGCTCTCGAAAAGAATGGCGAAGCTCGTACCGTTGCCTTGGATATCTCCAAAGCGTTCGACAGAGTCTGGCATGCTGGCCTCCTACACAAACTGCAGAGCTATGGTACAATGGACATGAGCTTGACCTAATCCAGTCATTCCTCTCTAACCGCACATTGAAAGTGGTATTAAACGGATATGCCTCCCAAAACTACCTTACGAACGCGGGTGTCCCTCAAGGCTCTATCCTAGGTCCTACGCTCTTTCTGATCTACATTAATGATCTCCCCGATGCCATAAGATCCCAAGTAGGCATGTATGCCGATGACACCACAGTTTACTCTCGCCTCGATCAAAAATCTGGTGTGGGCGACAAAGCGAACCTCGCTTCCGAGTTTGAGAAGGACCTCCAATCCGTAGTGAACTGGGGCAAGAAATGGCTTGTAAATTTTAATGCTTCCAAAACGAAGCTGCTATCAATTAACCATCATAGACAATCACTCCTACCTCCCATTAGCATGGAACAGGCTTGCCTCCCAGAGAGTAAAACATTACGCCTCCTTGGTTTCACACTTACAGCGGACCTCAAGAATGACTATATCGAATCCATCGCTAAATCCGATGCTATGAAAATCGGTTCTCTGTGCAGGGCCCGGTAGTTTTTCTCGCCTGAATCTATCCTGCACATCTATAAGTCTACCATCCGCCCATGTATTGAATACTACTGCCACATCTGGTCAGGTGCCCTTGCTATTCTCCATGGGGTTCTTGACAAAATACAACGGAGAATCTGTAATGTGATCGATACCGACTTGGCAGACCGCCTGCAGTCACTCGCTCACCGGCCTGACGTGGGTTCCCTGTGCCTCTACTATGAATACTTTCACGGCTTCTGCTCCGATGAACTCAGATCACTGGTGCCCCCTAGGTATGAATTTGCACGAGATACTAGATTAGCTACTAGGTCCCACCTTTTTACTGTGAAACAGATAAGATGTAACCGCAATTTCTACTCCAACAGCTTCTTTCCTCGTACTTCCCACCTGTGGAATTCCCTTCCATGCACTTGCTTCCCCGACTGCTACAATCTCCAGGAGTTTAAATGTAAGGTCAATAGACACCACCTAACACACTAATTGTCATCTATTCTCTTAAAAACTCTTCTCATCTACCCAACCCCCATCCTCGCTATCCTGACCCGTCTATCACCCTGCTTCTGACATTGCTTATATCTAACCACTCTTTTCAATCACTTTCCCCTAATTAACCCCCTGTGCAATAGTGGCAATGGAATGCCTTGCTTGGAGTGAAATGATTAAAAAAACAAAAAACAACAAAGACGTATTCAAGTCAAGAAAAACAAAGAAAACAACTCATAAACTACCAAACGTGTTAAACTGATTCCAGAACACGGTTTAGGAGAGATAGCAAAATGGCAACATTTACTGAAAACTATAAAGCACAGCAAATTGTAGAGAACTATGATTGGCAAAGCCATGAAGGGGCATGGGAGATAGAAGAAGTATTGTAGAATTTACCACAAATAATTAAGGCATGAATCAGTCAGTTAAGTACCATACGTGATACACGCTTGGGTGATCATGTCTCTTTCGAGACATGACTGACTGGGCAGAAGATTATCCAGCAGTAGGTTGCCATTACTTTCTGCGGTAGATTGGTTGCCAGTAAAGGCTATAGAACCCAATCTGTTCTGTTATTTAACCCATAGCAAGAGGGAAGAGACAAATCAATACCTTTCCCAAGGGTATTTGCGCTGTAAGTGAATGCAAGGAATTCAACTGGAATTCGAACTCGGCTCCCCGATTTCTTGTTCACAGCCGATATCCACTGCACCACAACGCGCATGAATATAAAAGCTAAAGGCAAAAATAAATAAAATAAAATACATACAAAACTAATCTGCACATATTTGTTGAGAGCAGTGCTGCATATACATATAAAAATACACTTAGAAAAACAAGGGTGTAATTGTTAGTAAGCTTGTTTTACAAGAACAGATACGACTTTATAGTGAGTTCGATCCTCATATAGGTGCTCACATTTTAGGCCCGTGGTGAGATCTAAGCTGCACATAAAATCCATTATGGGTACTTCGAATTGGTGTACTGGTTATCAAGCTTGTCTAGCTAGATCAATTACGACTGAGTCTTGTGTTTGATGCTCAATAGATGCTCCACACTTAAGGCCTGTTCTCGCATCTAAACTGTGCTTGAGACATTTTGAACATTTTGATATGGGGCAATATCAAAATGGATGAATTACGACTTTTCTACTGCAACAGTTTCTTTTCTCCCTTCCATACACTTGCTTCCCCGACAGCTACAATTCGATTCTTAATAGGTGCTCCACACTTTAGGCCTGTTGTCACATCTAAGTCACACTTAAAAATCATTTTTCGGTACTTCGAGGTGGTGTTATGGTTTGCACGCTTGTCTACCTAGACTGATTACAACTGAGTAATGAGTTCGATCCTGATTGGAAACTTCACACTTTGGACTTCCATATCCAGGCTACAATGAGAACATAACTGTATTAATCATTTCTACGTCGTATAATAGTTAGCAAACTTGTCTTTTGAGCACATTTACAACTGAATAGAGAATTCGGTCCTCACTCTGTTCCCCGTACATTTGAACTTGCGCTACATCTAAGTTACGATTAGAAAATCATCATAAATATGTCAAGATATGACTCAAAATTACAATTTCTTAAACATCGAACCTCATAATGGAAACGCTTTACCATGTCCCATTCTTGAAAATGACGGTTAAAATATCTGAAGCAGATGAACCGATAATTTTTAGACCACTAAAACTAAACATCTGTTTCCTTGTGGAAAAATATATATATATATATATATATATATATATATATATATATATATATATATTATAAGAAACCTAGTCTGCAGGAATTATTATTATTTGTTTAATCATATGTATAAAGGCCAATTACTTGTTTTACAAGCATACCTGCCTGCTTGGGTGGCTAACCGATCTCTGTTGCAGATAGCCGCTCAGGCGCATTTGTTCAACACCCACAGAGCTTCCGCCTGTGGTTCATACTGTGACTATGCCGATCCTACTGTACCCCGTTAAAGTTTCTGTAAGAAAGCGTATAACCTGGTGCTATCAAGGCCAGTTTGAACAAGGCCAGTACGCAGTGAATACACTCAAAACAAGGCCAGTACGCTGTGAATATGCTCAAAACAAGGCCAGTACACAGTGAACATGCTAAAAAAAAAAAGGCCAGTAGGCGGTGAATACGCTCAAAACAAGGCGAATATGCGGTGAATATGCTCAAGACAAGGTCAGTATGAGGTGAATACGCTCAAAACAAAGGCCAGTAGGCGGTGAATATGCTCAAAACCTCACTCTAGCATCGGAGGCTTCCAAACAATTGCGTCTACTAACCGAATTTCACTCAAATGGCTTGACATGGTAATTCTCTAAGCACACAAGGCCGAAAGTAAGGGACAAACAGTGAGACAAACTGACTACACAGTCTCAATCGTTCTAGTGAGACAAGCTTGCTAACCATTACACCACGTCAAGATGACCCGTCGAATGACTTTGTATCGTTTTCGGTCAATTTCATACAGTGCCATATGCTGGAATCGCTTATAGATAAACAGTATCTCCTAACAAGTGGACGGAGCGATTGCTCGAAGGTCGATCTACAAAACTCTAGAGTCGGGATGGTAAAAATAACATCAGTCAACTAAGTGACAAAGCTATATTGTCTTCATTAACGTTCTGGAAACCACAGAGTAGACGTAATTTTACAGTAAAAATAAAAGAAAGAAGGTGCATATTAAAATAGGTGTATTCACAAAATATAATGTTTAAAGTATTGATATGTGCGTGTGTGTGTGTGTGTGTGTGTGTGTGTGTGTGTGTAGTGTGTGTGTGTGTACCTGCAAAGATTCAGTAAATAAATAACCATTTATGAGAAAATGCCCTGAACTTAATAAAACGAACAAAATTTTTATGTTATTAGAAAAAAAAAAAAAAAAAGATCAAAGGATATTTAAAAAAATTCTTTTTGAATCTTTTTTATAACCTTCGAAACTTTGATTAATAATCTTGCTTCTCTGATGTCAACGTTGTACAATAAATTAGTACAGGAAATTATAGCGACTTTACACTAATTTGGAAATTATAGCAAAAGTTAAATATTTGTCGGATTTTAATGTAGCTATAAGCCAGTCAGTTAAGTGCCATACGTGATACACGCTTGGGAGATCATATCTCGAATGAGACATGATTACTGGGCAGAAGATCATCCCGCAGTAGGTAGGTTGCCATTACTTTTTTTAGACTGATTGCTTCTTTAGACTGATTGCCAGCCAAGGCTATAGAACCCAATCTGTTCTATTATTTAACCCATAACTGGAGGGAAAAGACGGATTAATACCATTTCCAGGGGTATTTGTGCGTGAATGCAATAAATTCAACTGGAATTCGAACTCGGCTCACCGATTTGTCGTTCCGAGTAGATATCCACTGCACAACAACGTAACTATAGGAAAGTTAAAATTTATTGATTATGTTCTATCTTTTCTTCAACAAGCGTCATCGTCAGTAAGACTATAAATACAAAGTACTTAAAATTCAATAAAATATTAGATTGCTTAGTATATTTTCTTCGTGTTTAAAGATTACTGGGTAGTGTAAACAATTATATAAAGAAGGCGTTCACGTTTTATTCGTTAAGGAATTGTTACTGTTCTGTTCCCCTTCGAAAAAATTCCATAACATAAGTCTATAAAAAAAAGTTAAACATAGCCACCAATTTTTAAAGAAACGCTTTTCTGCTATATTTTATCTAAAAGTAATATTTGTTCAAATGAGATTCATTTTACTTTAAATCAGATAATGTTCCTCAAATGAAGCTTCAGAAAAGTGTATTTCAATGTTGATTTTTCTTTTTAATAACGGGAATTATGTTTTGTTGACAGATTTGTCAATATCGACGATTTTATCATTTTTATTAATAACAAAGAAAACACTATTTCCAATTAATTTAAATTCAATTTGAAATGCAGTAAAGTATTTTGCTTATTGAAAATATTAAATTTAATCTATTGACTCGAAATTAAAACTAAAATAAAAGCTTCAGGAAAGATCTTTCATTTTTTAAAATGCATATTTAATTTTAAGTATCGTTGTTTTTGCTCTGCCACTTTCTGTCTCTATTTTTGTCTGTTTGTTGTCAGTAACGCTCTCTCTCTCTCTCTCTCTCTCTCTCTCTCTCTATATATATATATATATATATATATATATATATATATATATATATATATTGCAATCCTTCGTTTAAATATGTCCTATTAAATTGCCAGTTTGAGAAGTATCTGTTAAAGTTTTATTGAATAATTTGTTTGATGTTAGGTAAAAGCTTGTGAAGGGATTTTATATTAAAAATTAATCAATGATTAAAAACTCTGGAAGCCATTTGCATCAAAGAACGGGAACCAATTATTGATGAAATTTATTTCAATTTAAGCGTGCTCGTTTTAAAAATACCTTTGAAATGAAAGGTGACTTTATCCACGTGGCACTTACTTATTCCACAGTCAAAGAGTATGGACGAATGTTCATTTCAAACATCGGACTATTAACAAGGTAAAAAGTTCCACAGAAAATTATTCGAATTTCTTACTTTTCGTTGGAAACGTCGAATGTGCTTGGTACATTTTTTAAATCATTTCACTCCAAGCAAGGCGATAAAGACACTAAGACGCAAGGGATTACTGAAATTGAAAAAAATCTAAGACATATCAAGTGTCTTCAGCTTCACATTAGAAATATCCACCAAAAAGCTAAACAGACATTCCCTATCTGTTCTATTTTTTATAATATATATATATATATATATATATATATATATATATATATATGTATATCGCCCCAAGCAACGCATTTTACTGCCACTGTTTGCAGGGAGTTACATAGGAGGAAAGTTTTAAGAAAGAGTGACAGGTTATAGGGGGTGTTAGGAAATGGGTAAGAGAAGGATGAGAATACTGATAAGAGTGGAGTGGACGGAGAAAGGAGCATGAGAGAGAGGATGCAGGTTAGTGAGATACGTGATAACTATTTACTTTGCATTTAACTTTTGGGGAGAATGTAGCTGTCGGGGAAGCAACTAAACGGAGGGGAACTCCACAGGCGGGAAGTGCGAGAGAAGAAGCTGATGGAGTAGAATTTGAGTTTACAATTTATTGGTTTCACAGTAAAAGGGTAGAACCTAGTTGCTAATCTTGTGGCTCGAGTAAATTATATATATATATATATATATATATATATATATATATACAGGAGAGTTTTGTAATTTGCTTGAAGCATTGTGTATATAAGGTGCATGGGTAGGTATTTGAAGGCTATCACAATGCGTTTAGTATAATAAAGGAAGGTAAAGGAGGTGTTGGATATTACCTATTTATTATTCATTAATATTTCGAGATCAGAATCTCATCTTCAGAATGATAGGAGAGCTTGATTTCATGTCCGTCTGCTGTTGGACCGTGCCATCAAACCATTTGTTTAAGCAAAGCACTGCTACCACTAGCGTGCAGGGGGGTTACTGTAAGAGAAAAGACTGGGTATAAGGGCTGTTGACGACAAGATAAAAGTTGAACGGGATTCAAGAAGATAGAATATGATAATTGAATGTTTGAAGATTGTAGCTATCAGAGAAGCAAATAAACGGAAGTGAGTTCCGCAGGCGGGAAGTGCCAGAAAAGAAACTATTTATGTAGAACTGTCAGTTACATTATATTATTTCACCAGTAACGGTGTGAGACCTAGAGGCCAATCTAGTAGCACGCTTAAATTCATGTGGTCAGGGCACTAGAAGAAAGATCTCGTCAGACCAGTTACCATGAAAATGTTTTTTAAAGAGTGTGTGTGAGTGTGTGTATGTGTGTGTGTGCCCGTGCGCCTGTGTGTGTGTGTGTGCCCGTGTGTGTGTGTGTGTGTGTGTGTGTGTGTGTGTGTGTGTGTGTGTGTGTGTGTGTATTCTTACATATTTATTACTTTACAGAATAGAACACAGATTCGATATTTGCCAGAGGACACAATCTCTGTATTAAGATTTCTCAAATAATCAGGCTGATTGAAATAAAAACGGGGCGTTTATTCAAATACGTGCATCGAATAAATAACAAAGTTATATATATATATATATATATATATATATATATATATATATATATAATTTTATTATTTACTTTAACTTTCTAATATATATATATATATATATATATATATATATGATTAAAAGATTAATAGGAACTATAATTGTCTACTCGAAACTTCACGCCTCATAAGCAATGTTCGGGGTCTGAAGACTGCTCAGTAGATGCGAAACTTTGAGTAGCCAATTATTTTTTATGGGAGACATTTAATTCACTTTTTATAACTGGTCTTTCTATCTATTGATAACAAGCACACACACACACACACACACTCTCTCTCTCTATATATATATATATAAACATCATGATAATAATATTCAGTCTAAAAATTGTTTAGCATATAGTTTATATATGAATCTAACAAAATATACTTTCTTTAGTGATATATAAAGTTTACCGTTTACATTTAAGAATTTTTGTCTGAATTTCCGGCTTGAGGAGTTATGAATTATTTACACAGTTTATATTCGGACTATTCTCCTGAGCATAGTTGTTGTTATCAAAGCGTTTTGGTCGATGTGCTCTCCGGACTTACTAAGGTGTATACTGATCTAGGTAACCTAGGGAATTTTGAGCTGAGCCCTTGATTTAATCTACTTAATCTTTTTTTCGTTCCACTGATCATGTTTAGCGATATCGTCAAGTACATATGTTTATTTAGTAATGTTCAGTTATTGCTCTCCGGTTTACACTGAGTGCAAGTGATTGTTTTTTTTTTTTTTTTTTTTTTTAATCATATCACCCCAAGCAAGGCGATAACGCCACTGATGCGCAGGGAGCTACGTAAGGGTACAAAGAATAGAAAAGAGAAAGCCGGAAACCACATCCTAAACAGGGAACAAGGGATGAGCCTCTTCACCTGTTCAATAGGTGGGTGGAGTGTGAACCGGGCGATAGTTTAGTCTATCTACTCCAATTGAAAAAAATAAAGAGAGAAAAGAGTGAAAAGATTGGAAAAGAGAAAACCGGAAACCACATCCTAAACAGGAAACAAGGGATGAGTCTCTTCACCTGTTCAATAGATGTGGGTGGAGTGAATCCCTGTATCGGGCACTGTGTACTTACACTCAATGGAAACAGCGAGCAATAACTGAACTGTCAGTTAGTTAAGTGCCATACGTGATACACGCTTGGGCGATCATGTCTCCAAAGATATATGACTGACTGGGCAGATGATTATCCCGCAGTAGGTTGCCATTACTTTCTGCGGTAGCCTGGTTGCCAGCCAAGGCTATAGAACCCAATCTGTCCTGTTATTTAACCCATAACCGGACGGAAGAGACGGATTAATACCTTTCCCAAATGTATTTGTGCGTAAGTGAATGCAATGATTTAAGTGGAATTCGAACTCGGCTCCCCGATTTCTCGGTCCGAGTCGATATCCACTGTACTACAATGAACAGTACTGGATAGAAATATATATTGAATTATATTCGATTGTATAAGCGTTTCTTCAGTTAGTGGATAGGTAGATAATGGTCGATTATTTCGCGAATAAGTAAATATCGGTTGTCTATATATATACGCGTTTACTTGGTTTAAAAATAAGTAAATTTTGGTTGTTTATAATTGATTCCTCAAGTGTTCAATTGGTTCTTCCTAGAGCAAAATATTAGACGTATATATTTGAGCCTATAAACATTCACTTGAATCACTTGATTCACAGATAACTGCTGACCGTTTATATATTCTTCTATGTACCGTGTTCCTTCCTGACGTAGGAGATCATGGCCTTCTACATCTTCCTATCCCTTGTCGCTCTTAATACCCCTTCCCTTTTTATCCCACTCAATCCCCGTTCCACTATCCATCTGCTCAAGTCCATCAAGTTCATCATGTGCTGTTTTCCCTTGTCTCTCTTCCTTCTCTATCCGTCCTTTGAGTATTAGGTCTTCCAAGACCTCCTTCCTCATTATATGTCTCAAAATCTTCAGCTGACTTTTCCAGATTTCATTCTCATGTCCATTCACTCCAAAACCTCGTCGTGGCTAACATGTTCAGTCCATGGTATCCTCAGCATTTTTCTGTAGAACCAAATCTTGATTGCTTCAAAGCTTCACGTAATCTTTTGAAAAGATTGTCCAGCATTCGCTGCCATATTGAAGGATAGACATCACAAAAGATTCTATTATCCTCTTCTTTGTTTCAAGCGAAATTTTCCTGTTTTTTTATACTCTACTTAGCTTCTGAAATGCATCCTTCGGCATGCCAACACGCATTCAGATCTCCCTATTGCACTTTCCGTCTTCTGTTAGAAAACTTTACAGGTACTTAAATTTCTGCAACTGTTTGATTTTAGTATCCTCAACCAGTAATTAGTATTTTGGGCTCCTCCTTTTATTGATGACCATGAATTCAGTTTGCTTTTCGCTTATATGTAGTCCTTTCTTTCTGCTTTATTTAACTATATTTTGAAGGAGGTCTTGTAATTTCTTTTCAGGATTTGCTGTCACAATCTGCGTATTTTATATTGTTCAGATTGCAACCGTCAATGACGAATCTTTGCATGACTTATGGGACATGTAAACTATCGCCTGGTTCACACACCACCCACGTCTATTGAACAGGTGAAGAGGCTCATCCCTTGTTCCCTGTTTAGGATGTGGTTTCCGGCTTTCTCTTTTCAAATCTTTTCACTCTTTTTTTCTTTTTAATTGGAGTAGATAGACTAAACTATCGCCCGGTTCACACTCCACCCACGTCTATTGAACAGGTGAAGAGGCTCATCCCTTGTTCCCTGTTTAGGATGTGGTTTCCGGCTTTCTCTTTTCCAATCTTTTCACTCTTTTTTTCTTTTTAATTGGAGTAGATAGACTAAACTATCGCCCGGTTCACACTCCACCCACGTCTATTGAACAGGTGAAGAGGCTCATCCCTTGTTCTTTGTTTAGGATGTGGTTTCCGGCTTTCTCTTTTCCAATCTTTTCACTCCTTTTTCTTGCCTTTTTTTTTCAATTGGAGTAGATAGACTAAACTATCGCCCGGTTCACACTTCACCCACGTCTATTGAACAGGTGAAGAGGCTCATCCCTTGTTCCCTGTTTAGGATGTGGTTTCCGGCTTTCTCTTTTCCAGTCTTTTCTCTCCTACGTACCCCCCTGCACATCAGTGGCGTTACCGCCTTGCTCGGGGTGATATGATTAAAAAACAAAAAATAAAAAAATAGGTATATACATTTAAAATCGAAACAATTCCACATTATTCAACTCTAAAAAATTCTAATAATGGCGAAACACGTTAAATTTATAATGATGAAACAGATCTGTCTGCGGATGACAATATATATATATATATATATATATATATATATATACATCTTCCATTACTGTAATAATAGAAGTCCCGTCAGGAATGGTGAAATGTTGTGAGAGCTCGGGTAGTACAAATTTACTGTAAATGACCTTGAGATTAAAGAACTCTCTAGAAATTTTCAACGTAGTGAATTGTTTACTTCTTCGAACAGCTGGAGGTGAGGATTGTCCAACTGTGCTTTTTCCTATTTGCAGGTATATACCAATAACATCATTCGGTCATTCACAGACACACGAGTCTGCCATTAATGAACACTGCCTAACTACTTATATTTGTAAGAACAATTGTTCAGAAGAGTTATTCTTCGTTCTAGACAGAGCCCGGATAAAGCAACACCTGAATATCTTAGAAGCTGTTGTGATTAACGCACAGCATCTGATTCTGTGTAGACAGAGAGAGCTCAAAGAAAAATTTGAAATCTTTGGGGAATCATTGGCTTGTTCTGAATGACAATAATAATTTCCCAGTCATAAGGTGTCTAAAGTTATATTTATTTCATTCGATTTTAATCATTAAGCATTAAATCCTGAGGCATATCATGCGCAGTAATAATACCACGATTGGAAGTCATGAGTTATCTTCCTCTAACCCTTGCAAGTTACTTTTTCACCACTGCTGTGGCCTCACAAATCTTTTGGTCAATCCACAGGAACTAACCAACGTCTATATCTATTAGACCATGTGTCTTTAAGAACAACTGAATGTTTCGGACTTTTAAACCTAATGTTCAATAACCCTTTCGGTTTACATTTTCCAAAAGTTCAGTTGTTCTTGTTCTTAAGGACAAAGGCCGGGGCGTTCAACGGACGAAACGTCGTACAAATGGTAACAAAGATTAGGAAAATAGTCCAAATAATATAAAAACTCTAAATACTGCTTCATCTTAGCAATAAAGACAAGCTAGCAGTATAGCCCGTCGTTGCTCGGGTATAATGAAAGATTTAAAATTAATCCATGGTTCTGGATCTCAGACTCTTTAAACGTTGGCACGAAAGACTAAAAAGCAGTAGTTGTTTCCAGTTAAAGCGAATGAAAAAGGAATGGATATAAGTCAAATTTTGATTTCCTGGTGTCGATATCAAATATTTTTTTCGTCGTAAGCTGAATTTTGAAGGCTAAATAAGTTCTCTGAGCAAATGGTATCATGGCTGAGACTAAGAACTACAATTATACCTACTTAGAGCCAAACCCGAAACAAAAACTAAAATAAAAGGGCTGAAAAAATACAGACATACAGGTAGATAAACAGACACACGCACACAAACATCTTGCCTTTAAAATATATATATATATATATATTATCGATTTTCTGCACTATTGTAAGAACTGCAATCTTGAAATTTCTGTGTATCGTTTCTCATGTCTTTGTCTATGAGTGTATCAAATTTGATTAAAATCGGACCACTCCTTCTATAACCCGATTTTTTCGATTATCGATTTTCGATATTTATCTGGGGTACCTCGACACAAAACATAGCTAAGAACACTTGCAGACGCTCATACTACAACTGTGTAAATTTTCAAGAAAATCGGTTTAGCCGTTTCAGAGTCTATAGGTAACGAACCCACACTCACACAGACATACACACACACATATACACACACACAGACAAAGTTCCATTTATAAATAAGTTTAGATATTAAATCCTGATCTCTATTTTAAAATTTAGTTTGTCATGGTATAATAAAAAATTATTTGCATATATATTTGCACTAATTTGCTAATATTAAAACAATAATAAATATAACTATATATCTATATTTATAAGGAAGGGAAAAATAAATTGATAGTATAATGTAAATACCGTAAATATTTCACTTTAAAATTTAATTAATTATAATGTTCATTCATAATTTATGCAGTAATATTACCTAAGACTTATTTTATTAAAATTGATACTTATTTGATTTTCATTACTCTAATATAACTTAGTAAACCATAATTACTTTATTCAAATTTTAACCTAAACAATTTAGCCCCTTTAACAAATACGGTAGTATAAAAATTAAATTTAAAAATCCTATAATCTGATCTGCTGTCAAAAACCAATGTTTACACATTTTAATAATATATATTCGTAGTATGTATCTTCCCCAAACAAATAAACAGTGTCATCAATTTCCTTCATACAACATAAATGTTCAACTTCATAGTTCAACCTAATTCCTACTTTTGATTGAGTAGTACAGACACACCCATAATCATTTTGTTTAACTTCCTCACACCACCCCACCTTAACTTTCTGAAAAACCACGAATTCATTTTATATTTTCTAAAATAAATAAATTTTACCATTTATTTTAAAAATTTCACCTGATGAAGATCAATAATGTTCTGAAACATGAACATTTTGTGTAGTGTTGTAATGCTTTTATAAACCAGTTATAACAAAATTACAATATCTATCTATCTATCTATCTATCTATCTATCTATCTATCTATCTATCTATCTATCTATCTATCTATCTAAAATTTAAAATTCATCTATCTAAAATTTATTTATTTAAAATGAGTGATAGAGTTGCAAAATTTACTACGAAGAAGGTTTATGTATTATTAAGAAATCCCCAACCTGAATTTCAACGAAAATTACCCACTAGAATGATCAACCCAACTAAATCAGAGATTGGTAAAATTAATAAAGTAATATTAGAACGAGTAAACCGGTAAATAAACAATCGATATACAGAAGTTTCAAGATTGCAGTTCTTACAAAGTAACACTCCACTAAATAAGTTTAACTTATTTAGCGGAGTGTTACTTTCGAAGTGATCGGCTGGTTTAAGAACATTGATGACAAAAACAATTGTACTTTTCTTCAATTGGATGTCGTGTATTTTCCCCATCTTTATGTAAGGACCTCTTTCCATCAGTCCTTATTCTCGATAATGAACAGTGTATTAAAAAATCGATTGATAATTTTGATTTATCTATGAAAGCTCTGGATCAGATTTAGTTGGATTGTTTCTGCATATGATGACATTGATTTAAATAATATCAAGCTTTATGGAGATGATGGACTCATGATAGTAAATAAATTTACTGAAAGTAAGGTTGATAAATTTATCCATAGAGTTTTTGAAATCTTTTGGTCTTAGAAAAGTGGGCGGGCCTGAAGAAGACTACCATTATCTTTAAATTTGTTGTTTTTCTTTTTTTTTTCTTAAACCTATCGGTTATTATATAAAATTTCAGATTATAAGAAAAAGATTTCAATATTTAAACAATTTCAGGAGGGGCTTAGTTTCTTATACAACGTTATAGTAAATCGATCCTCCATTTTGGAACCACTCGCGTAGGGGTCGCTTTGTTTTGGTTTTTTTGGGGGACGAGTTGTTGCTCTTGTTTTAGTCTTTTTCAAGTTTTCTCCAGTTCTTCGGAAACTCCAAGAATGGCTTTATTAAAAAATTTCGCAAACAATTCAGTTGTTGAATATGCGCAAGCAAAAAAGTTAATTGTACAGAATCAATTTACTATGAGGTTGTATGAAAAACTGAGCCTCCCACTAAAATTGTTTAAATGTTAAAATTTTTACATTTGTTTTTATTTTTTTTTGTCAATCGGAAAGTTTAGGGTTTAATCGATAAGACTGCACTTAAAAAAATAAAAAAAATTAATAATCAACAAATTTAGAGATGGTGGTAATGACGTACCGGCTAGTTATTCCAAAATGGAGGATCGATTTACTATAACGTTGTATGAAAAACTGAGCCCCCCCCCCTAAAATTGTTTAATATTGAAGTTTTTCCTAATTTTTTTTTTTTGTCAAATGGAAAGTTTGTGGTGTAATCGGTAAGATTGCACTAAAAAAAGTTAAAAGAAATGAAAAACAATAAATTTAAAGGTGCTGGTAGTCTCCTTCAGGTCCGCCGAAAAGTGATTATGAAGCCGGATCTTTGTGAGGCGTATTTTCAAATACAAAATGAAGAATGTTCAGCGATAACAATTATAAATACGCACAAGAGATTGTATAAGTTCTACAGACTTTCTTTTTGGATAAAAGTGGTTCCAACAAGCTATGGACATTATGCTTGCAGTTGCTTAACTGGATTATATATTGATTAAAAGTGTGACTAAGGAACATCGAGAGAAATTTTGAAAAAAAAACAAAACAAAAAAAAACGAGAGTACTGTTTCAAATTCAATAAGAAAAAGTGCGAATAGTGTTACCTACCTAGGAAAAATATTGACAAAAATGGTCGTTAACCAGATCTTTCGAGGGCAAGGGCAATTAAGAAGATGCTTTCTTCAGCAAACATTACTCAGCTACAAACATTTCTAGGACTAGCAAATTATTCTCAAACCTACAAAATTTATTTTTCAGAAATTAAAAGCTCTTTAAAACAATTTGTTTAAAAGAAGAAACTGGAGGAATAAGTGTCAAAAAGCATTTATAGAAATCCAGAAAGTACTAATGTTAGACTTATTTACGCACTACGATCTAAAAGCAGAAATCGTATTTGCTTCACATGCTAGTGACTACGGTATAGGAGCAGTAATTCTACATAAAGATAATGACACTAACATGAAAGCTGTTGTACATGCTTTGCGTTTGCTACTACCGCCAGAAGAAAACTGCAGCCAGATCGAAAAGGGGGCGTTAGTAATATCTGTAGTGAAAAAAATTCGCAAATTTATACATGGAAGGACTTTCATTTACAGGCAGAGCACAGACTACTATTATCAATTTTGGTTCGAAAAAAGAAATTCCTACACATACAGAGAATAGATTACAACGCTGGGGTACCATCTTATTAAACTACAATATTAGGATTGAATACCAATCAACCGAAAAATTAGGACATGTAGATGCTTTATCAAAATGGATACCAAAATATACTAAACCGTTTGAGGATAATGTTATTGCAGCATTAAAAATGAAATAGAAATTAAAAATATATTATACAATGTAGTATTCGAACTACCAGTTACCATCGGTGGCATAAAAATAACATGTTTCTTTCGAAAATTAAAATACAACTAAAAAAAATAAGAAATATGTGTTTTAGAACGAAGTCCAGACTGTAACGTTTACTCGCTGTGCCATGGAGTAGTAATGTTTACACGAAAATAGCAATACCTATCATATTACAAAAGTATATTAAATGAATCTCATAATGGGCATCCGGGAATTTCAAGGATGAAATCTCTTATCAGAAGCTATGTATATTGAACCAGAATAGATGACATTGAAAAATTAGTAAAAAAACTGTAGAAGTTGTACTCAAGCAGCAAAATCCCCTATATTGAAATTATAACCTTGGCCAAAGACTGCGTATGGATTTCAAAGGTTCAATAAACAGATCACATTATCTGATGGTAGTGGTTAGCTTTATTAAGTGTCTTGAAATTTGTAAGTCTAAAAATTCAAATTCTATGGTTATAGTGATTTTTTTACATGAGCTGTTTGCAAGGTATCGCATTCCGGATGTCATAGTCTCGGATAACGCTACACAGTTCACTGCTAAAAAAAAAAGCAAACTGTAAAATGTTCTTAGTTGAACATATTGCTACCCCGCTATATGCCCTAGGACAAACAGACAAACAGTTTGTGGGTACTTTTAAATGAGCCTTAAAAAACAAACAAAAAAGTGATAAAAAGTGAGTGAAGAACAACTATAAAATTATTCATAGAATATCAGATAAGACAGAATCCCAATACATCAAAAAGCATGTCAACGATAGAACTGATGTTTGCAAGAAAAATGAAATCTTGTCTTCGACAAGATTTTACCTGGTCAAAAATGAATAAGAACGGATCATGAAAAAGACTGTAAATTTTCAAAATAAGCGAAAAAGTGTTTTAAAGGCTAATATATATATATATATATATATATATATATATATATATATATATATATATATATATATGCATAATTCATCGGCAATGAATTGAGATCTTTTTGTGTGACTGGCGTGTGTATACACCGCTTATATATAACAAGAAAAAATTTCCATTCTCTGATTCCCTGTGCCTATGGGTTAGGAGATAGCGACACTGACTGACACCAAATCGGTCGAATTGCGGAGGCAAGTAAAAGTCTAGCCACACTGATGAGCTGTGATACAGTGAAACACGCATGTATGTGGATGACGAGTATATATATATATATATAAAAAATGTCGGAAGATTCAGTAACAAGATCACAAAAGAAATGAAAGGTATTGATATCAGTTATAGCAAACGGTTTGCTGAATAAAGACACACAAAAAAAGAAGAACCTATGTAAGTAGTGTAATATATCTTTGACGTACTAACAACACAATAATTCGCTGAGAGTAAAAATACGAGTACCAGAGAAATGCAAAGTGGCAGAAAAAGGAGGGGGTTTAATTTAATTCACTAATACATAAAATATTCCTTAGAATTCATTAATAAATAAAATGTTTCTAAGTATACATGAATAAAAATATATTTCTTAGTATCAATAAAAAATAAAACATTACTTAGTATTCACTAATAAATAAAATATTTCTTAGTATTCATAATAAAAAATATTTCTTAGTATACATTAATAAATAAAATAATACTTACTATTCACTAATAAATAAAATATTCCTTAGGATTCATTAATAAATAAAATATTTCTACGTATACAAGAACAAAATATTTCTTAGTATCCATGAAAAATAAAACATTACTTAGTATTCAGTAATAAATAAAATATTTCTTAGTATTAATAATAAAAAATATATCTTTTAATAAATAAAATAATACTTAGTATTCACTAATAAATAAAATATTCCTTAGTATTCATTAATAAATAAAATATTTTTAAGTATACATGAATAAAAATATTTCTTAGTATCCATAAAAATGAAACATTACTTACTATTCACTAATAAACAAAATATTACTTAGTATTCAGTAATAAGAAAAATATTCCTTAGTATTCATTAATAAAAAAATTATTTCTAAGTATACATGAATAAAAATATGTTTCTTAGTATCTATAAAAAATAAAATATTTATTAGTAAATACTAGAATAATATAATATTCCACTAATATTTCTTACTAATCACTAATAAATAAAATACTTTTTAGTATTTACTAATAAAAAAACTTAGTATTAAATAATAAATAATATATTTCTTAGCATTCGTAATAAATAAAACATGTTTTACTATTCACTAATAAAAAAATTCTACTTAGTATCCACTAATAAATAAAATATTTCTTTATATTCACTAATAAATATAATAGTTTTAATATTCTCAAATAAATAAAATTATTTCTTAGTATTCATAATATATAAAATATTAATTAGTATTCAAGAATAAATAAAATATTTTTTAGTCATGACTTAAAATAAAATATTTCTTAGTATTTACTAATAAACAAAATATTCCTAAGTATTCACTAATAAATAAAATATTCCTTAGTTATGACTGATAAATAAAATATCTCTTAGTATTTACTAATAAATAAAATATTTCTTAGTATTCAGTAATAAATAAAATATTACTTAGAATTCCCTAGCAATTAAAATATTTCTTAGTATTCATAATAAATAAAATATTTCTTAGTAATCACTAATAACAAAAATATTTCTTAGTATTAACTAATAAATAAAATATTTATTTGTAAATACTAATAATAATATTATATTCCCTAATAAATAAAATATTTCTTAGTAATCACTAAGAAATAAAATATTTTTAGTATTCATTACTATATAAAATATCCCTTAGTATTCACTAATAAATGAAATATTCCCTAGTAGTTATAGTAAATTAAATATTAATTAGTATTCCATAATAAATAAAACGTTTTTAGTATTCACTAATAAATAAAATATTACTTAATTTTCACGAATAAATATAATATTTTAGTATCCACTTATAAATAAATTTATTTCTTAGTATACATTATAAACAAAATATTACTAAGTATTAACTAACAAATAAAGTATTTTAGTATTCATAACGAATAAAATAATAATTAGTATTCACTAAGAAATAAACATTTGATAGTACTCACTGACAAAAAATATTTCATAGTAAATAAACATAATATTTCTAAGTATTCACTGATAAATAAACTATCTCTTAGTATTTACTAATAAATAAAATATTCCTTAGTATTCACTTATGAATAAAATATTTCTTAGTATTCACTAGTTAATAAAATATTATTTAGTATTCATTAATAAATAAAATATTTTAATATTCATAATAAATAAAATACTTCTTAATATTCACTAATAAATAGAATATTTCTTAGTATTAAATAATAAATAAAAAGATTCTTAGTATTGAAAATAAATAAAATATTTTATCGTATTCGCAAATTAATAAAATATATCTTAGTATTTATAATAAATAAAATGTTTCTCAGTATTCTCTAATAAATAAAATATTTCTTAGTATTCATAATAAATAAAATATTTCTTCGCATTCACAAATAAATAAATTATTTCTTAGTATTTACTAATAAATATTACTTATTATCCATTAAGAAATAAAATATAATTTATCTACTAATAAATATATATTGCTTAGTATTCACTATTAATTAAAATATTTCTTTGTATTTACAAAAAATTATATATTTCTTAGCATTCATTGGTAAATGAAATATTACCTAGTATTCACTGATATGTAAGATATTTCTTAGTATTCTTTAATAAACATATATTTATTAGCATTCATCATTTAATGCATTAACACTTAGTATACACAATAATTTTTTTAGAATAATAAACATAATAATATTTTTGACGATTTACTGATAATTGAAATATATCTTTTTATTTACTGATAAATAAAACATATCTTAGTATTTATTAATAACCAAAATATTTCTTAGTATTCACTAATAAATACTATATTACTTAGTATTCAGTAATAAATAATGTATTACTTAGTAAATACAAAAATAAAATAAATTCACTAAAATAAAAAAATTTCCTGGTATTCATTAAAAAAATTGCTTAATAATCACTAATATGTAACATATTTCTTACCTTTCTCTAATAAATACAGTATTTGTTGTTTTATGCTAATAAATAAAATATTTTTAAATATGAATACATATTTCTTAGTATTCATTAACACATGAAATACTTATTAGTATTAATAGTAAATAAATCATTTCTTGGTATTCACTAATAAATAAAATATTTCTTAGTATTCACTAATAAATAAAATATTTCATAGTATTAATTAATAAATAGAGTATTTGTTACTCTTCACTAATAAATCAAATCATTCTTAGTATTTACTAAATAAAAATATGCAATAGCATTCACTATATGAAATATTTATAAGTAAATACAAATAACATGAAATATTTTACTCATAAAATATTTTTTATTATTCATAATAAAAAACATTTGTTAATATTTAGAAATAAATTATATATTGCTTAATATTCACTAATAAATAAGATATACTTTAGTATTTACTAATAAATAAATATTTCTTAGTATTCACTAGTAAATAAAATATTACATTGTATTTACCAATAAATTAAATATTTCTTACTATTCACTAATAAATAATTATTTCTTATTATTTACTAACGATTAAAATATTAGAACTACCCATTAATGAATAAAATATTTCTTAGTAATCACTAATAAAAATTTTTTAGTATTAACTAATAACTAAAATATTTCTTAGTATTCACTAATAAACAAAATATTTTTTAGTATTCATTAATGAATAAAATATTTTGTAGTATACTCTAATAAAAAAATAAAATATTTTTTAGTATTCACTAATAAATAAAATATTTCTTAGTATTCAATAATAGAAAATATATTTCTTAGTAAATACTAATAAATACAATATATCTTGGTTTTCAGAAATAAATAAAATATTTCTAAATATTCACCAATAAATAAATATTTCTTAGTAATCATTAAAAAAAATATTTTTTAGTATTCATAATAATGAAAACAATATTTATTACTCATTAATGTATAAAATATTTTTTAGTATTCACTAATAATTAAATATTTCTTAGTATTCATGAAAAATAAAATATTTCTTAGTATTCACTAATAAAAAAAATATTCCTTAGTATTTACTAATGAATAAAATATTTCTTGGTATTCAATAGTAAAAAATATATCCATGAATTCACTAATAACGAAAATATTTCTTAGTATTGATAATAAATAAAATATTGCTTAGTATTCATATAAAAATAAAATATTTCTAGATATTCATTAATATATATAAAATATCTATAGTATTCATAATAAAGAAAACATCTGTTTATTCTCTAATAAAAACATTACTTATCATACATTAATAAATAAAATATTTCTTTGTAGTCACTATTAAATAAAATATTACTTAGTATTTACTAATAAGCAAATTATTTTTTTATTCACTAATAAATGAATCATTTGTTAGTATTCACTAATAAATAAATATTTTTGAATTTAGAAAAATTATTCTTTGTATTCATTAATAAATAAAATATTTAATACTATACACTAATAAGTAATTTACTATTTAGTATTCACAAAGTAATAAAAATGTCTTATTACTCACTGATAAATAAAACTTTTCTTAATATTCACTAAAAATACAATGTTTCTAGGTATTCTCTAATAGAAAATAATTTAGTATTCACTAATAAATCATATTTCATAGTATTCACTATATAATAATATAATTATCAGTATTCACCAATAAATAAAATACTTCTTAGTATTTACTAAAAAATAAAAGATTTTTTAAATACTACTAATAAAATATTTCAGTATTAAATAAAACATTTCTTAATATTCATTAATATATACAATACTTCTTAGTATTCACTGAAAAGAAATTTTGTTCGTATTCACTAATAAACAAATTACTTTCAGTATTCGTTAATGAAAATTATTTTTTAGTATTCAGTACGAAATAAATATGACTTGGTATTCACTAATAAACAAAATATTTCTTGTTATTCAATAATAAAAATATTTCTCAGTATTCACTAATATATAAAATATTTCTTAATATTCACTAATAAACTAATTTTTTAATATTCACTAATAAATAGATAATTTATTAGTATTCACTAATAAATATAATATTTCTTAGTATACACTGATAAAAATATTTGTCGTATTCACTAATAAATAATTAATTGCTTAGCAATCATAATAATTAAAATATTTCTTAGTATTCACTGATAAATAAAAAATTTCTTAGCATTCACTGATAAATAAAATATTTCTTAGTATTCACTAAAAATAAAATATTTCTTAGTAATCACTAATAAAGAAATTATTTCTTAGTAGTCACTAATAAATAATATGTTTCTTAGTATTCACTAATAAATGAATTATTTTTTTAGTATTGACTAATAAATAAAACATTTATGGTAAATACTAATAATAATAAAATATATCATTATTAAATAAAATATTTCTTAATATCCATTAATATATGCAACACTTCTTAGTATCTACTAATAAATAAAATATTTGTTCGTATTCGCGAATAAACAAAATATTTCTTAGTATTCATTAGTAAATAAAATATTTCAAAATATTCATTATATATAAAATATCTTATAGTATTCATAATAAATGAAACATATTTTATTCATGAATAAATTAAATATTTCTTATTATTCATTAATAAATAAAATATTTCTGCGTATTCACTACTAAAATATATTACTTAGTATTCGCTGATAAATAAAATACAACTTTTTATTCAGTAGTAAATAAAATATTTGTTAGTATTCAATAATAAATAAAATATAATTTGTATTCACTAACAGAAAACATTTCTTAGTAATCATTAATATAAAAAATATTTCTTAGTATTCACTGATAAATAAAATATTTCTTAGTATTCACTGATAAATAAAATATTCACTACTAAATAATATATTTCTTTAAATTAACTAAAAATTAAAATAATACTTAATATTTATAATAAATAATACATTTCTTAGTATTCATTACAAAAATATAATGTTACATGATATTCAATAATATTAAATATTTCAAAGTATTCACTATTAAATAATATATTTATCAGCAATCTGTAATAAATAAAGTACTTCTTAGTATTCACCAATAAATAAAATATTTCTTAGTATTCAGTAATAAATAAAATATTTCTTAGTATTCAGTAATAAATAAAATATTTCTTAGTGTTCACTAATAATTAAATTTTTCTTAGTATTCACTAATAAATAAAATGTTGTTTTAGTGTTCATTAAAAAAAATGAATTATTTCTTAGTAGTCAGTAATTAATAAATATTTTTAGGTATTCACTAATATACAAAACATTTCTTGTTATTCACTAATAAAAAGTTATTTTTAGTATTAACTAATAAATGAAATATATCTTAATATTCATTAATAAAGAAGATTTTTAGTAGTTTTCACTAACATATAAACTATTTCTTAGTATTCACTAATAAATATTATAGTTTTTAATATTCACTGATAAATAAATTATTTGTTTGTATTCACCAATAAATAAAATATTGCTTAGTAGTCATAGTATATAAAATATTTCTTACTATTCACTGATACATAAAAATACTTTTTAGTGTTCACTGTTTCCTGTTTAGGATGTGGTTCCCGGCTTTCTTTTCTTTTCTTTTTTTTCCCAATCTTCTTTCACTTTTTTCTTTTCTCCTTTTTTTTTTGTTCTCAATTGGAGTAGATAGACTTAACTATCCCCCGGTTCACACTCCACCCATGTCTTTTGAACAGGTGAAGAGGCTCATCCCTTGTTTCCTGTTTAGGATGTGGTTCCCGGCTTTTTCTTTCTTTTCTCTTTTCTTTTTCCCAATCTTCTTTCACTTTTTTTCTTTTCTCTTTTTTTGTTCTCAATTGGAGTAGATAGACTTAACTATCGCCCGGTTCAAACTCCACCCACGTCTATTGAACAGGTGAAGAGGCTCATCCCTTGTTTCCTGTTTAGGATGTGGTTCCCGGTTTTGTTTTGTTTTCTTTTTTTTTCCCCAATCTTCTTTCACTTTTTTTTCTTTTCTCTTTTGTTCTCAATTGGAGTAGATAGACTTAACTATCGCCCGGTTCACACTCCACCCACGTCTATTGAACAGGTGAAGAGGCTCATCCCTTGTTTCCTGTTTAGGATGTGGTTCCTGGCTTTCTTTTTTTCCAATCATTCTACTCTTAAGCAGCCCCATGCGCATCATTGGCGTCACCGCCTTTCTTCGGGTGATATGATAAAAAAAGTATTCACTAACAAATAAAATATTTCTTAGTATTTACTAATAAATAACTTTTTTCTTAGTATTCACTAATAAATAAATAAATGAATAATTTTTTAGTATTCAGTAATAAATAAAACATATATGGTAAATACTACTACTAATAATAAAATATTCCACTATTAAATAAAATATTTATTAATACTTAAACCATTTAACTTTCACTAATAATACAATATTTGTTCATTTATACTAATAAATAAAATTTTGGTTAGTAGTCATAATAATTAAAATATTTCATAGTATTCACTAATAAATAAAATATTTCATAGTATTCACTACTAAATAAAATATTACTTAGTATTCTCTAATAAATAAATTATTACTTTTTATTCACTAATATATAAAATATTTGTTAGTATTCACTAATCAATAAAATATTTATTGTATTTATTAATAAAAATATTTCTTAGTACTCATTAATAAATAACATATTTCTTAGTATTCACTGATAAATATATTTTTCTTCATATTCATTAATAAATAATATATTTCTTTATATTTATTAATAATTAAATTTCTTGGTATTCAATAATGAAAATATTTCTTAGTATTCACTAATAAGTAATATATTTATCAGTATTCTCTAATAAATTAAATAGTTCTTAGTATTCACTAATAAATAAAATATTTCTTAATATTTACTAATAAATATAACATTTTTCTTAAATACGACTAATAAAATATTTCAATATTAAATAATATATTTCTTAGCATTCATTAATAAGTACAATACTTAGTATTCACTAATAACTAAAATATTTCTTAGTATTCACTAATAAATACATTATTTCTTGGCATTCTTTAATAAAACATATTTCTTAATATCCAATAAAAGATAAATATTTCATGGTATTCACCAATAAACAAAATATTTCATGGTATTCACTAGTAAATACATTATTTCTTGGCACTCTTTAATAAAATATATTTCTTAATATTCATTAAAAGATAAATATTTCATGGTATTCACCAATAAATAAAATATTTTCTGGTATTCACTAATAAATTCATTATTTTTTGGCATTCATTAATAAAAAATATTTCTTAATATGCAATAAAAGATAAATATTTCATGGTATTCACTAATAAACAAAATATTTCTTAGTATTCACTAATAAATATATTATTTCTTGGCATTCTTTAATAAAAATATTTCTTAATATTCAATAAAACATAAATATTTCATGGTATTCACTAATAACTAAAATATTTCTTAGTATTCACTAATAAATACATTATTTTTTGGCATGCTTTAATAAAAAATATTTCTTAATATTCAATAAAAGATAAATATTTCATGGCATTCACCAATAAACAAAATATGTTTTTGTATACACTAATAAATACATTATTTTTTGGCATTCATTAATAAAATAATTTCTTAATATTCAATAAAACAAATATTTCATGGTATTCACTAATAAACAAAATATTTCTTAGTATTCACTAATAAATATATTATTTCTTGGCATTCTTTAATAAAAATATTTCTTAATATTCAATAAAACATAAATATTTCATGGTATTCACTAATAACTAAAATATTTCTCAGTATTCACTAATAAATACATTATTTCTTGGCATTCTTTAATAAAAGATATTTTTTAATATCCAATAAAAGATAAATATTTCATGGTATTCACTAATAACTAAAATATTTCTTAGTATTCACTAATAAATACATTATTTCTTGGCATTCTTTAATAAAAAAATATTTCTTAATATTCAATAAAAGATAAATATTTCATGGTATTCACCACTAAACAAAATATTTTTTGTATTCACTAATAAATACATTATTTTTGGCATTCTTTAATACAATATATTTCTTAATATTCAATAAAAGATAAATATTTCATGGTATTCACTAATAAACAAAATATTTCTTAGTATTTACTAATAAATATGTTATTTCTTGGCATTCTTTAATAAAAATATTTCTTAATATTCAATAAAAGATAAATATTTCATGGTATTCACTAATAACTAAAATATTTCTTAGTATTCACTAATAAATACATTATTTCTTGGCATTCTTTAATAAAAGATACTTTTTAATATCCAATAAAAGATAAATATTTCATGGTATTCACTAATAAACAAAATATTTCTTAGTATTCACTAATAAATATATTATTTCTTGGCATTCTTTAATAAAAATATTTCTTAATATTCAATAAAAGATAAATATTTCATGGTATTCACTAATAACTAAAATATTTCTTAGTATTCACTAATAAATACATTATTTCTTGGCATTCTTTAATAAAAGATACTTTTTAATATCCAATAAAAGATAAATATTTCATGGTATTCACTAATAAACAAAATATTTCTTAGTATTCACTAATAAATATATTATTTCTTGGCATTCTTTAATAAAAATATTTCTTAATATTCAATAAAACATAAATATTTCATGGTATTCACTAATAACTAAAATATTTCTTAGTATTCACTAATAAATACATTATTTTTTGGCATTCATTAATAAAAAATATTTCTTAATATGCAATAAAAGATAAATATTTCATGGTATTCACTAATAAACAAATTATTTCTTAGTATTCACTAATAAATATATTATTTCTTGGCATTCTTTAATAAAAATATTTCTTAATATTCAATAAAACATAAATATTTCATGGTATTCACTAATAAACAAAATATTTCTTGGTATTCAATAATAAATAAAATATTACCTGTTATTCAATAATAATAAAAAATATTTCTTAGTATTTATTAATAAATAAAATATTTCTTTGTATTCACAAGTTTGTGAAATATTTTTAATATGAACTACTAAATAAAATATTTCTTAGTAAAACTACTACTAATAAAATATTTCTCTGATAAATCAAACATTTCTTAATATTCATTAATAAATGTGAACCACAACAAATCGTAAAATGAAACCTTTGACAACGAATGATGGTTTTTCTTTACTCCTGTTTAACGGCCTGTCAACATTTAAAGGGTCATTTAAGGCCGGAAACTTATTTTTATTTTAAATTACAGTTATTTTTCATTCAAAAAAGGTTTTGTTGGTAACATATTTCATTCAATAAGTTTTGTTGGTAAATATTTTCAGAGCATTTTGACCCCGGTTTATGGGCCAACTGTTTACCCATAGCCTGGATCCTAACATGTGCTACCACTCTGGATCAGGGTAGACCTGGAAAGAACAGCAATTAAGAGGTGGTTCCATGCTCCTCACAACCTCCCAATCAGAGGCCTTGCTGCCGGATGCAATTTACGGTCATACCCAGGACCAGCATGCAGTTTACCGTCATGTCCAAGACGAGACAACAACATTCGAAAATACACGAGGAACAAAACAGACGAAAAAATAAAAATGATTTTTGGCTAGTTTATTTTACCGATTATATAAAACAATTAATTCGAAATTTTGAAAAAAGTTAATAAAGAAAATTGAAGACAGAACTTGCCTATATTATTCAACATAACGTGCATGAAAAATTTCTTGCTGCTTAAATACATCTTATATATATATATATATATATATATATATATAGGATGCTGCGGATATCATGGATTGAGCATGAGAGGAATGATGAGGTGTTGGAAAGAATAGCAACCAAAAGAAAATTAATACTGAGCACCAGGAAGAGACAACTGAAGTTTCTGGGGCATGCAATGAGGAAGGAGGGCTTGGAAAACTTAATACTGACAGGCCAGATAGAAAGAAAAAAGAAACAGATGAAGGGAGCGGATAACATATTTGAGGGGCCTGATCAGGTGGATGACGGAACGGAAGTTGTGAGGTGTAACAGGAGAAAGCATACTAAGAGCTAGGGAGAAGTGGAAAACTATGATCGTCTACGTCCTGAAAGGACAGGGCACATAGAAGAAGAAGAAGGAGAAGAAGAAGAAGAAGAAGAAGAAGAAGAAGAAGAAAAAGAAGAAGAAGAAGATCTTCAAGTCCAAGGGCAATTGTTAACACTCTTACGCATCCTCCTTAATCTACAATTCTTACGTGCATAAAACAAAGCTTTTCTGTAAACCACTACATTGGGTGGATCCAATGACGTTGAGTGAACAAAAGCAAAGCAAAAATTTTGGTTTCAAAATTACATTGAAGCATGAAATACATTTTTGTGTATGTACAGATACTACACTTTGATCAAAGGTAGATAGATGGAGGGCCACATTTTGATTCGTGTCAAAGCGAACAAATGGTGCACTTTTACCCTCGTCTGATATTTGGAGAGCAATAATTTAACGGAGTAGGTATTTTGATTCTTTTTTTCTGAAATACAGAAATGGGGTATTATATATTACGTTATTTGGTAAAAACATCTATCTATCTATCTATCTATCTATCTATCTATCTATCTATCTATCTATCTATCTAATAATTGCTTTATTAATAACAATTGTTGGTCGAATGTTGCATTGTCTTCAAATGCTTTCTTTTTTTCCATTCATGTGTAGAGACGCTACTAGGTGTCGCCACTATTCGTTTTAAAATGGCGTCCGGTGCAGTTTCTATTGTTCTGTGGCTTCTATTTGCACATAACTTGTGCATAAGATGCACAATTGCAGCACAACAGGAAGGAAATGCAGATATTTGAGGAGGGAGTGTCACCGTAATGTAGTATTCATCAGGTAATGATAGTTGCAACCAATGATATTTCGAGGGAAGAACACTGAGTTTAAAGAGAAGAAAGAGAAGAGACGAAGAGAGTGTACAGCAATGAGAGAATAAAAAGAAAGAGTGAAGTGGATTAAAAGAGAGGGCTATACAGAGTGAAGAGGAAAAAATGAAAAAGAAATAAATGGCGAAAGAAAAGAAATAAAGATGGTGAAAGGAAAAAGAAGGGGAAATAAAGATAGTGAAAGAAATAAAGATGGTGAAAAGGAAAAATATGATGGAACGAAAAAAGAGGCGTTGTTGGAAGGAAAGTACAAAGTCAATGATGAAGAGGTGGGAGATAAAGCAAAATCTATACGTAAAGAAATAAGAAATAAATAAAGATAGTGAGAGTGAAAGAACATTTGCATTGAAAATAAAAAAAGAATGAAAGACGAGTAAAAAAAAAAAAACGAAAACAAAAGAAAGAGATAAAAATAAATGCAAAGAAAATTGTTGACGAAAATAAAATAAACGAAAAGCAAGCCGAAATAAAAAAAAGATACACAAAATATATAAAAGAAATATAGAATCTTAAGATAGAACGACTGAAAATTTGAATAATCACAGACTAAAGAAAAAGAACGCAGACTTGGTTGGTAGTGAGACCAAAGCAGAAATCGAAATATGATGAAAAATGACACAATAATAATAATAATAATAATAATAATAATAATAATAATAATAATAATAATAATAATAATAATAAATAAACATCAATTGCTCAGAAAAAATGAAGGGAAAACTGAAGAATGAAAAAAACAGGAATAAAAAAAATGTAAGAATGAAAGAAAGAGGAAAAAAGAAAGAAGAATTGAATAATAACGTGGGATTAAATGAAAACATATATAATAAAGAAATGATAAATTTCTAAGTAAAGGAAAAAAGAGAAAATAAAGAATGACAAATAAAAAGAAAGAATTGACTAATAAAAGCTGGATAAAAAAGAAAGAAAGAAAGAAAGAAAAGAAAAAAAGATATTTTGTTAAGAAAAAAGAAAGAAAAATTAAAGAATTGAAAAATAAAAATAAACAATAACGTAAGAATGGAAGAAAAATAAAAAATACAGTTAAAAGAAAGATAAAAAAGAAGAAGGCAAAGAAAAAAAAAAGATCAACCTAAGAAATAAATAAAGTAAAATAGGGAGGTATTAAAAAGGATAAAATAAAAAATTGAATAAGGAAACCATAATAAATCTATTTTTAATAACAGCTTTATATAAGTAAGAATTAATACAAATATATTGCAAGAAAATAGGAAAAAATGAAAAAATAAAAATAAAAATAGAAAGAAAGCAAAAAAAAAAAAAAGAAAAGAAAGAAAAAGAACCTGTAAGGAAGAAAATATTTAAGGTGAAAGAAGAAATAATTGAAGGAAATAGGACAGAAGGAAGGAGAATTATGAAAAGGAAATAAAGAAAGTAAGAAAAAGAAATAAAAAAGGTAATATGAAGAAAAATACAAAGTAGAAGAAGAATTAAATGTAAAGAAGAAAACAGAAGAAAGTGGAAATTTGCTAAAGAAAGAAAGAAAGAAAGAAAGAAAGAAAGAAAGAAAGAAAGAAAGAAAAGCAAAAATTTAAGAATATACAAGGTGGAAGAAGAAATAGACCAAAGAAAGAGGATGGAAGGAAGTGGAATTTTGAAAAATAAATAAAAAAAAGAAAGATAGAAAAAAGGAACTGTCTGGAAGGAGTCATGTAAAATGGAAAAACAAATAAATGAAAGAAAGAGGATGGAAGAAAGAGAAAATTTGAAAAGAAAGAAAAGTGGAAAGAAAGAAAATGACAGAAAGCAAAAAAGAAATGTTAGGAAGAAATCATACAAAGCAAAAGAAGAAGAAATAAATAAAAGAAAGAAAGCGGAATGAAGTGGAATTTTGAAAAAGAAAGAAAGAAAGAAAGAAAGAAAGAAAGATAAAATATCTTAGGAACAAAACATACAAGATGTCAGAAAAAATAAGAGAAATAAAAGAAATTAATCAAAAAAGATGACGGAAGGAAGAAAAAAATTGAAAAAGAAAGCAAGAGAGAAAGAAAAAGAAAGAAAGAAAAAATGTTAGGGAGAAAAATACAAAATGAAAAGAGAAATAAATGATAGAAAGAGGATGGGAGGAAGAGAAATCTTGAAAAATCAAGAAAGGTGGAAAGAATGAAAAGGAAAGAAAGAAGAAATCATAATAGGTGGAAGAAGAAAGAAAGAAAGAAAGAAAGAAAGAAAGAGGACGAGAGGAAAGAATTTTTAAAAAGCAAGAAAGATGCAAAGATAAAAATGGAAGAAAGGAAAAAAGGAAATGCTAGGAAGAAATCATACAACATGGAAGAAGAAAGAAAGAAAGAAAGAAAGAAAGAAAAAGATATGAAGAACGAAACATATAGGATGGAAGAAGAAATAAAATAAATAAATAAAAGGAAGAGTACGGAAGGGAAAAAAATTGTAAAAAATAAAAGAGGAAGAGAAAAAGAAAGAAAGAAAAAATAGTAGGAAGAAAAATGCAAGATGAAAGAAGAAAAATATAAATCAATGAAGAAAGAGAACGAAAATAACAGGAATTTTGAAAAAGAAAGAAAGAATGAAAAAGAAGATGTAAGAAAGAAATGGTGGGAGGAAAGAAAAAAAGAGTAAGTGAAAATTAAAAAAAGATGGATTATGAAAAAAAAAAAGAAAAATGCGAGAGATGTAGAGGCAAAAGAAGAGAGAAGGAATTAAATAGACAGGTTGTAGAATACGTGGTATCTAAATTTTGCCAGTACACAAATATAATGAATATCATGAAATGAAAGTCTGATCAAAGGTCGAGACATGTACCGATTGATTTGTAATTACATCAAATCTGATTCCTTTGTAATCCATAATACATGTTGTTCCTGTGTTTCTTTGTCGTCGATAGAAACAATCCCTTCATAAAAAAAAAAAAAATCTGTTGATTTCTGGGCACATATTTGCGAAAACCGAAAATAAAACGCTAAAATTAAAATAGATTATCCTTCTTAAAAGGTTTGATTGCACAAAACTTCCCCAAGGGGCAACTTGTGATGATTTTCCTTCTCAAGTGTAAAGATGAAATATTACTAAATATTTGTTCAATGTATGTGGCGTTTTGAATTTTTATACTAAAATTCATCCAATTCGAGACAAGAAAGTCACTCACGATATAAGATCACTGTTAAAATGATATTATTATTATTAATAATAGTAGTAGTAGTAGTAGTAATAATAGTATCGTAAATATTCTTTGCTTTCTTCTTCTCTTTCTTCTTCTTCTTCTTCTTCTTCTTCTTCTTCTTCTTCTTATTATTATTATTATTATTAGTAGTAGTAGTAGTAATAGTATGAATATTTCAGTTTTTTATGATTTTTTTCAAAAATTAAAATCCCTGTTGAATGAGAGGAAATTTCAGACCGAGAATGAGATTAAAGAGAACGTGACGAGCCTGCCAACGGATATTTAGAAAGAGGAATTTGCAGAATATTTTTAAACGCGAGAAGAAGGCTGGAATAATTGTTTTGTATGAAGCGGACTGAGCCAGCCTTGCTTGAGGTTTTTTTTTTCTCCTTTAATATACAGTACAGTGGATATCGGCTCGGAACGAGAAACCGGGGAGCCGAGTTCGAATTCCTAGTTGAATTCCTTGCATTCACTTACGCGCAAATACCATTGGGAAAGGTATTAATCCGTCTGTTCACTCCTGTTATGGGTTAAATAACGGGACAAATTGGGTTCTCTAGCCTTGGGTGGCAACCAGTCTACCACAGAAAACAATGGCAACCTACTGCGGGATAATCTTCTGCCTAGTCAGTCATGTCTCTTTCAAGACATGATCGCCCAAGCGTGTATCACGTATGGCACTTAACTGACTGAATATTAAATTGCTAGATACTTACTGGACAGGTCACTTATCTCTCTTTCTTTCTTTCTTTCTTTCTTTCTCTCGTTTTTCTTACTTTCGCTTTCTTTTTCATCTCACTTTTCTAGCTCTCTCTTTCTCTTTTGCATTTATCTTTAATTCGTTTTTGTGTCTCACCTCTCTTTCCCATTTTCCATTTCACTCTATCCTTGTCTTTTTCCTTTATTCACCTTTTCTATTTATCATGTTAGTTTGGCGAATTAAAATTTTCTATAAATAAAAAATGAAAAAAGGGCAGTAAAAAGTTGTTTCACTTCTGAATGATGCGGCCAAAACGAGACTGACATATACAGAGGGTGGACAAAAATAATGGAAACACCTTGAAATTTCAAACAAATTTAATTCCCTATGGGGTAGGACCAACTTTGGCAGTAATTACAGCATAGATTCTGCGTGGGATCGACTCATACAAAGTTTGAATTGTTTCCAGAGGAATTAACCATTCTTCAGCTAAAACAGTCTACAAATTTTTCAATGATGATGGTGGAGGATATCGACTTCTCACTTCTTTTTCGAAAATGAACAGTAAATGTCCAATGATGTTCAGATCTGAGAACTGTGGTGGCCGGATAAGATGTTTTAATTTATTAGAATTTTCCTCGTGCGATTCAATTACAACTTCAGCAGTATGAATGGGTCATTATCATCCTGAAAGATGACATTTCCTCCGAAAACAGTTTATGAACCATAGGATGAGGATGATCACTTAGAATTCTTAAATAGTTCTGACTATTGATTTTAATAAACTTATTTAAATAATATCAGTAAAAATCTACAATTTTAGCATAAAAAAAGGAGTACTATCAATATTAAACCAACAAACAAAAATAGACAAACTTTTGATTGTTTAAACAAATTTTCCAAATTATGTTACTATGGTACGAGGTGTCTTTATTATTTTGTCCACCCTCAGTATGTTGACAGCGAATGAGATGGGTTTTTGAGGAACGGAACGAGAAAGACATTTCCATTGAAACAGAAGTTGGCGCGCGAAATATCCTGTTTTTGTTGCAGTAAATCTTAAACAGAATTGTAATAATCAAAATGTCCAAATTTCAATTGAAATATTTTCTGTTTATTTCAAATTGATGCTTTTAACAAAGGAATAGATCCACACTTCTCTTTCAGAGCTTGTGATTTTCAAAACAACATTTGAAAAATTTTTGTACAATGTTTATCTTACGAAAATAATTATAGGGGTCTACTCATAAAACCACCAGTATCTGTTATCTATATTTTAAATGTTTTTTTAAGAAAGGAATAGATCCACACTTCCCTTTGAGAGCTTGTGATTTTCAAAACATTTGAAAGATTGTTGTAAAATGTTTATCTTACGAAAATAATTATAGGGGTTTATTCATAAAACCATCAGTATCTGTTATCTATATTTTAAAAGGTTGTCTGTAATTTTATTAGTATGTCTCAAAAGTAATCGCAGTTTTTACAGACCTCTTGCTGAAATATTATTTTACGTATAAATGTACAGACTGTCTATGATATTATTATTATTATTTCCTTTGATTTCTGTTGTACACACATTTCCTTCATGGTCCCAACCAGAGAACTAAGATCAGAAATGGCTTAATAACATTTTCCACAGATCAATTTTTATAAAAACAAAAAGGAAACCAAAAATAACTATACGAGCACACGCTTTTGACATAGAAAGAGTTCTTCGTAATGTGTAGGCTGTATCTGTTAATACATTTTTTGTATGTGTTTCTTTAAGGCTTGGGTTATCAGGAATCACTTCAGTGCGCCTATCGGAACCTTTTCTAATCAATCCGAAGCTCCAACTACATCTGGAATAATTGCAGTCGCGTATGTGCCATTTTGTGATTTCCAAATAGAAACTTAGGGTCAGAAATCATGACATTTTCACTGAACATTTTTTGTAAAACAAACCAAAATCAAAATAAAACAACCTAAGATCAAGCACATCTAAACTTATTTATAAATAGAACTTTGTCTCTGTGTGTGTGTGTGTGTGTGTGTGTGTGTGTGTGTGTGTGTCCGTTACCTATAGACTCCGAAAGGGCTAAACCGAATTTCTTGAAAATTTATACAGTTGTACTATAAGCGTCTGCGAGTGTTCTTAGCTAGGTTTTGTGTCGAGGTACCCCTGATAAATATCGAAAATCGATAATAAAAAAAATCGGGTTATAGAGGGAGTGGTCCGATTTTAATCAAATTTGATACACTCATAGACAAAGACATAAGAAACGATATTCAGAAGTTTCAAGGCTGCAGTTCTTACAATAGTGCAAAAAATCGATAATATATATATAAAAAGGCATGATGTTTGCGTGTGTGTCTGTTTATCTGCCCGCATGTCTGTATTTGTCCTGAGACAAAATGTGACACAAGGCCTTTTTAAAGTGAGTAATCCGAGCCATATAACTAGGGCAAAAACTGTCTACTTTTCCTCAGACAAGATTCTACCCTTCGGCGGATCCTCGTCTGAGTTACTCTCCGCTCGAAGGCAAAGAGTTCGACGATGTCAGAATTGCGTCTGAGCGAAGTTAATCGCTAGACAGCAATATCAATATTTAGCTGTCTCCCCACTTGAGATAAAATGCGGCTCAAAGCCCTTTTAATATGGATAATTCGAGCCATATAACTCAGGCAAATATTAAATGTCTCTACTCTTCGGGGGGGCCTCGTCTGGGTTACTCTCTGCCTGGAGTCAGAGAGTCCGAAAATGCCAGACAAGCGTCCGAATGATGTTAATCACTACAAGGCAATGTCGCCATTGCCCGAATAGTGTCTTACGTATTTATGAAAACAGGAACATACCCATTAATGTTCATAGGTACGTATATATTACTGTTTTTATTCAGATGTAACATTTCTTATATTTGCATGTCTATCAAACGTTTCCGAGTTTTCACATTTCAAATGGTAGGATTCAAAAGTTACAAATAAATGAATCACTCTTTAAAAATCATATCAAATGGGAACAATATCAGATATAATGGATTCTTTAATCTTAAAACAACGAACCAGTTTGCAAAAAAATATTCTTATAATCTGCCACTTCTGTGCAGAAACTGCACTTGCGTCTATCAAAGGTTTATTCAATTCTTCAAGGCTTGTTAAATCTGAACTGATAAATTATCTATTATATAAAAAAAGACACGTTTCTGCACACACACACACACACACACACACACACACACACACACACACACACACACACACACACACATATATATGTATAGTAATATTCTTATTACTGGCGTTTTAATAAGAAGATATTTTTCGCTACATAACAGCTGTCAAGTTTTGTTACAGAACCTCATCAGACTATATTCTTATATAAAGTATTTAAAAATGTTTTTATTATAATCTCCTTTAATATTGCTCTACTACGTATTTAGCACTGTTAAAAAGTAAATGCGGCGAACTGTGAAATGTCATTCCATTAATTCATACTATTAATACTACTACTACTACTACTAATATATAGCGACTCCGACTGACACCAAATCGGTCGAGTTTCGATCCCGGCCAGAAGCAAGTGGATGTGTCTAGCCACACTGATGAGCTGTGATACAGCGAAACAGGCTTGTATGTGGATGACTAATATATATATATATAAATATATAATTTATTTTTAATCGCCATGACCCTATGTAAGACAGTAAAAACACTAAAACATGAAGGGCTACAGAGTGTGGAACAATGGAGCAGTTCGGAGCAGAAACATTAATAATGAGACAAAAATGTACTTAGAAAGACTGTACGCTATATATTACCTTAATCGACGGATGTAACTGACAGATACATCACACTGTGGATAAACTCAACAAAATTGAGAACCAGGTTAAAAAGCGATGGTCCAGTGGATGTCATTGACAGATACATCTAGTTGCAGATGACGTCAAAAAATTGACACCCCCGCCAAAAAAAACCCCCAAAAAACAACAAAACAAAAAAAAACAAAAACAAAAAAACAAAAACAAAAAACAAAAAAGCAAAAATGCGTGAATGAAGAGGCGTGGTCGTGTGGACTGCATTGTAGTCTTAAGACAATATAAAGTCGAAAATTTGGCTGAACTAGAACTCACGATGTCTTCCGACTCTCGACAGCTCCTTCGTGTGCGCAAACTCACTCCAGCTATAATATATATATATATTCAGAAATTATAACATGGATATGTTACAATATCACTACAAAAGTAGCTATTTTGTATCTTGTCAAGTAATGTGGTTATTTTAAATTATTTTTAAATTTGTAGTGATATTGTAACATATCCATGTTATAATTTCTGAATAAATATTATTAGCTCTACTTTGTATTGAGCACTTTTTTAAAAATAGTATTTCTTTGGACAAGGAATATTATTCCACCCATACTTGTGTATATATATATATATATATATATATATATATATATATATATTGTCATCCGCAAACGGATCTCTTTCGCCGTATCACAGCTCATCAGTACGGTTAGACACCGATTGCTTTTTTACTTAGGATTGAAACCCGACTCTACCCCTGGGCTATGGGCGTTCGGTGGAAGTAAATAACTAACCTAAAGCGCCAACAAACCTACCAAGATTTCACCTAACCGGATCGTCAGGGAAGGTTGAAGATCCGGTTAGGTGAAACCTTGGTAGGTTCGTTGGCTCTTTAGGTTAGTTATTTACTTTGTTTGCCCTACTTGTGTATTCAGCGCTTTTTGTTTTAGGTTACTCGTCTCAGTTTTTTTTTCTTTGGGCTACGTACTTTGACTGATGTTCAAGTGCTTAGCTCTTTCTTTTTTATTACCATTTTTTCTTCCGCGTATGTACTTCGAGGGTTTTTCGAAACGAGTATAGCGATAAGTTCACATATATATATATATATATATATATATATATATATGCATGTTTCATTAAATCATACGGGAAGAAGCCATTGGAATATCAATATACTTAATATTTCTTGTTTTCATTCTCGTTTGGTCATGTGTGACTTCACGAACTGTGAATCAACATTCACTACCAGCGTTGTTTATGCACGAGTTTATTGTTGCTTAGAAATCTTCCATGCAAACAAAAACAGTTTGTCATTATCTTTTGTCCGTGGATATAATATATAATGTAATTGGACATCTTTGAAAATGGCTAATGTAAGCCGAAAGCTTAAATTAGATAATTAATTATGAATCAATATTGTAATTTCCTGTCTTCATTTAATGTTAATGCTATTAAGCTTATCAGAGAATATGATAAAAATTTACATAAAATAGACAAACCTTGTCTATATTATTTAATGAAACATGCATTAATGAAAAAATGCTGCCAAAATACGCACAATATATATATATATATATATATATATATATATATATATATATATATTTAATCGTATCACCCCAAGCAAGGCTGTAACGCCACTGATGTGCAGGGGGCTACGTAATAGTGAAAAGATTGGAAAAGAGAAAGCTGGAAACCATATCCTAAACAGGGAACAAGGGATGAGCCTCTTCACCTGTTCAATAGACGTGGGTGGAGTGTGAACCGGGCGATAGATAGATCTATCTACTCCAATTATATATATATATATATATATATATATATATATATATATATATATGTGTGTGTGTGGGGGGGGTATTTTTATTCGTCATGACACTTATGCAAGAGAGTAACGCTACTAAGACACTAAGAGGACATACCGGATGTGGAAGAAATAGGAATCGAAACATTAATTATGAGCGGGAAGAGAAAATATTACTCTGAAAGACAATATTTTTTTTCAGTTGAAGTAGATAGACTAAACGGTTTCGGTTTTCTCTTCTCCAATCTTTTCACTCCTATGTAGCCCCCTGCACATCAGTGGCGTTACCACCTTGCTCGGGGTGATATGATTAACAAAAAAAAAAAAAATAGATAGTGATTGACATTGCATTTAATGTTTTGAATTTAATGTTGATTGGAAAGAATGGAACCGGAAGAAAAATTAATAAGCGAGAAGTGCGATAAAAGAAAATGCTGGCCTAGAATTTAGTGCTACATCTAACGCGTTCAACTGGGTGATGAGATTTTGACGTCAGTCTTAGTGCTGCGTTTAAATAAAAATGTCTAGGCACCATAGTGAAAAGCTCATCCGAACAATTACCATGAAAGTATTTATAAAAAAACAGACTCAGAGAGGCATGCTTACGCCGGTAGAAAAATCACTAATGCCGAGCCGCCAGATCAAGACCAATAATATTGCTGATGCTGATTTTATCAAGGACCTCAAGGTAAATAGCAGGGGCACTGGACCAAATGTGGCAGTAATATTCTAAGCATGGACGAATGGTAGACATATATATTAGGGATAACAAATTTAATTTTAGGTTTTCTAGCTTTGAGGGTGAAGTAAAGTGGGTAGTATCGAAAACGAGTTTACAAAGTGCTCCGTCCACTCCACTCTCATCATTATTTTCATCCTTCTCTTACCCACTTCCTGACACCAACTATAACCTATCACTCTTTCTCATAATGTTTCTCCTATGTCACCCCCTGCAAAACAGTGGCAGTAAAATACCTTTCCTGGAGCGATATGAGTATATAACACCCCACTAAAAAAAAAAAACAAAAAAACTAATAAAACTTATAACAACAACACACTTTCTACAAAACCTGTAAATAAATTAATTGTCCCTAATAGGTCTTTATTATCATGTTCAAGAAAATCGGATATATATATATATATATATATATATATATATATATATATTTATATATTATAAAGAGGGATAGTGCCTCCCCCTATCACTAATCCCCACCAACACCTCGAACAAAACTAAATAAATATAAAGAAAAAGGATTTCCAGTTCTGTACACACCACCTGATGAGGCATTGGAGTTTTAATGTCGAAACGAGCGTACCTTCGTAGCGGTTATATATAGAATAATTATGTACATGTTCTAAAATATAATTTATAATAAATATTCACAGTTTTATATATTATATATCGAGCACTGTTTTAAATTAATGTTTTTGGACGTTGTAAGAATTCTTCGTTCTGTATTCACTCGGATATATATATATATATATATATATATATATATATATATATGTGTGTGTGTGTGCGTGTGTGTGTGTGTAATTTTGTTATTACAATGGTTTATGAAAGCATCATATCACTACCCCAAAATCTTCATGTTTCAGAACAATACTATTCTTCTTCAGGTGATATTTTAAAATAAATGCCGAAAATGATTTAATTAGAAAATATAAGATGAATTTATGGTTGTTTAGAAAATTAGGGAGTGGTAGTTGCAGAATATGCTTGTAGGTGTGTCAATATTGCTAAATCAAAAATAGGAATCAGGTTGAACTATGAAGTTAAATATTTGGGTCGCGAAAGGCAACAGAGTCGCCTTATGTCATGGCATGACAATTTTTAATTTCGTCTGGGTAAGATACAGTGTGAGACCAGATATTACTTCAATAGTCAGACAATATTTTTAAAAGCAGTTTGGATTTCAGGTTTTTTTAAATTTGATTTTGTACTATCTCATGAGTTAAAGGAGTTGGAATATTTAGTTTAGACTTAGAATTAAATAATTATTGTATACTAAGATATATTGTAGTTATGAAAACCAAATAAGTATTGTGTGGGTCATTTATTTTAGCAAAATAATTTTTAATTTCTAGTTATATGAGAACATAAATTATAAATGAACACTTTCCAAAAATATGCAGAAAGGGTTGTTTAGTTTTGGTACATGTTATTTTTTAAGGAAGTTAAATGCAAATACTGACGCTGCTTAAAATTGCTCTTAGTACATAAAATGTAAACTTTTTTAGTAGTTTGTTTTTCTTTTGATGTTATAGTACAATAGAATTTGTTAGACGTCTATTTTCCAGTCAGTACTTGTTAGGATTTCGACAATTACTTAAATTTGTATTACTGTTATTTTCATTATTTGGATAATTATTATTATTACTGATTTAAGGTTTTATTATTTTGTTTTTAAATAATTTTTCTAGATTATTTGTACAACTTTAATCAAATTTAAGAGTATTTTTATTACAAGTTTTGCTGAGAGGGTTGTTATTGGTGAAGTGTTTCTGAATTAAATTGAGGAACTTCAGCTTTAACTTTGTGCTAACCATGTGGTTAAGAGTGGGTGTATATCAAATGATTTTTCTATTTCTTTTTTTCCTGTTATGGTAATATATTTTTTTATGTTTTTGAATGGGTTTGTTTTCGAGAGAGATTCCAAAAATTAGTTTTTTCCATTGTTAGAGTAAGAAATAAAAATATAAATAAATGTAGATAGTGATCTACTAAGGTGGGAACTAAATATTAGAAAGAAGTGAAAGAACAGGTAGATTAAAACCCACTGTTCATGCATTTACTTTTATAAAGAGTGCTCAATACAAAGTAGAGCTTAATATTGTTATTTTGTTATTACAGTGATTTATATAAGCATTATATAAGTGCACAAACATTTTCATGATTCAGAACAACACTGTTCTTCTTCAGGTGATATTTTAAAATAAATGGTGAAAATGATTTATTTATAAAATATAAGAGGAATTTATGCTTATATATATATATATATATATATATATATATATATATATATATATATATAAACAAAATGAATTATTGACTGAAAGAACAGAAATTATGACTAAATGTAATCATACCATAAAATACCTATTAGGTTCACACAACCATGGCTAAAAAATGTTACATTTCTTCTAATCTTAAAAATTGCGCGTTCAAAAATTACCCGTTACGTGAGCGTTCCAAAAAATCACCGTTACGTGAGCCTTCTTAAAAAAGCAAAAACAAAAAAAAAAAGTAAACGGTAAAATCAGTTATTGCAAATCGCCTGAAGACACCACATGGTAGAAACCTAGGTCGCGTAACAACTGGTCTAATTTTATTATGACCAAAAACTAAGTAATCAATCAATCAATCAATCAATCAATCAATCAATCAATATATATATATATATATATATATATATATATATATATGTATATATATATATATGTACATCTATGTGTGTATATATATATGTGTATATATATATGTATATATATATGTATATGTGTATATATATGTGTGTATATATATGTGTGTGCGTATGTATATATATATATAAATATATATAGAGATATGTAAAATGTATTTAGGCAGCAAGAAATTTTTTGTTGAATAATATAGGCAAGTTCTATCTTCAATTTTCTTTATTAACTTTTTTCAAAATTTCGAATTAGTTGTTTTATATAATCGGTAAAATAAACTAGCCAAAAATCATTTTTATTTTTACGTCTGTTTTATTGTTCGTGTATTTTCGTATGTTGCTTCATTCGTTGTCAAGAGTTTCATTATACAATCTGTTGTGGCTCATTCCGGCGTTCCGCTCATTTGCTGGAACCAATTACAAGACACACAACATGACGTCATTTGCAATGTTCAAACTAAACCTTCTACGCCTTTTTGATTTTATTTTACTTGTTTGTTTAATTTTTTCCAGACACACTTCAATATACCATCTCCTCTGTTGAAAGGTATTAGTGAGGACACAATTCGTTATACACGCAATGTTAACTTCAGACGACATTTTATTTTCGTATTCGAAACTCAAAGTAATTTCAATGGAATAGTCTGGTTTTATTTTTAATCCGTCATCATTTCGTATTACTTAAAACGTTATTTTTGTGAATAGACTTGAGTATGTTTTTCTGGGTGGGGGGAGGTTGTCTTTTTTTTTTCAACGGTGGGAATTACGCCTACTTGTCTGCGCATTCGAGAGTCTTAATAAAGAAAAATATTCCCCTCCTACTACCAGAAGGGTTCATATATGCGTTCAATTTTGTAGATGTAACCATCGTCTGACCCTGCGAGCTTTAGACCTCTCGGTCACAGAATGTCTAAGTCCAGTGTACTTTAATTAGCCTTTTGAAAAATGTAAGTTTTTTTTCGATGAAATCTTGTGGAAATTCCATTTCGGCCCAAAATACGCTCTTTGGTCGAAAGCTAATTTCTGCTAGAAAACCCATCCCGGTCCCAAAATCTGTCTCTGTTTTAAAACCTATCCCTACTCGAAAGCTCATCTATGCATGAAAGCTCACCCCGCTCATATACCGAACTATGATCAAGAACCCATGTCTGATCAAAAGCCCATTCATGCTTGAAAGCCCATTTTGGCTCGAAAGCTCATCTCTTTTCGAAAGCCTATACCTGCTTGAAAGCCCATCTCTGCTCAAAAGTCCATATCTACCCGAGAGCCCATTTTTGCTCGAAAGCCTACATATGCACAAAAGCCTATTTTTGACCGAAAGCTAGCCTCCACTCTAAGGCGCATCTCTGCCCGAAATATCTATCTATCTATCTATCTATCTATCTATCTATCTATCTATATATATAAACTTACTTATAAATGGAACTTTGTCTGTGTGTATGTGTGTGTGTGTGTGTGTCTGTGTGTGTGTGTGTGTCTATTACCTATAGACAGCGAAACGGCTGAACCGATTTTCTTGAAAATTTACACAGTTGTACTATAAGCATCTGCGAGCGTTCTTAGCTAGGTTTTGTGTCGAGGTACAGCCGATAAATATTGAAAATCGATAATCGAAAAAATCGGGTTATAGAAGGAGTGGTCCGACTTTAATCAAATTTGATACACGCATAGACAAAGACATAAGAAAGGATATTCATAAGTTTCAAGGTTACACTTCTTACAATAGTGCAGAAAATCGATAATATATATATATAAAAGGCAAGATGTTTGTGTGTGTGTTTGTTTATCTGCCTGTATGTCTGTATTTTTTCAGCCCTTTTATTTTAGTTTTTGCTTCGGGTTGGCTCTAAGTAGGTATAATTGTAGTTCTTAGTTTCAACCATGATACCATTTCCTCAGAAGACTTATTTAGCCTTCAAAATTCAGTTTATGACTAAAAAAACTTATTTGATATTGATACAAGGAAATCAAAATTTGATTTACATCAATTCATTTTTCTTTCAGTCTATGGTTTCGCTTTAACTGGAAACAACTATTGCTTTTTAGTTTTTCGTGCCAACGCCGAAAGAGTCTGAGATCCAGGACCATGGATTAGTTTTAAAGCTTTCATTACACCCGAGCAACGCCGGGTTATACTGCTAGTATATATATATATATATATATATATATATATATATATATATATATATTGTGCGTTGTTGTGCAGTGGATATCAGCTCGGAACGAGAAATCGGAGAGCCGAGATTTAATTTCTTCTATCACTTACAGCCAAATACCCTTGAGAAAGGTATTAATCCATCTCTTCCCTTCAGTTATGGGTTAAATAACAGGACATATTGGGTTCTATAGCTATGGTCAGCAACCAGTCTACCGCAGAAAGTAATGACAACCTACTACGGGATAATCTTCTGCTCACTCAGTGATAACTCATTCAAGACATGATCGCCCAACCGTGTATCACGTATGGCACACTTGAACTAAGTGACTTTCTTCAATGCGTTACCAAACTGCTTTCTAAACTTAGCATTGACTGACAAAAATATACATATAAAGAGTATCCAGTGAGAATCGAACTCATATCTCAATCTATCACTGTATTAGCCAATCAGTTTGCATGAGAAGCTTAACTAGTCTGAGTTGCATCAAACTTAATATTGTCTGGCACAAAGCTACAAGCATGGAAGCACTGTCCCTGAGAGTACAAGATAAAAGTCTGGGAGGCTAGCTTGTTTAACATTATCCCATTTTTTTTAATAACTGAAAAGGCACCAAACTGGGAACACTACAGTGTATCAAATAATAGATCGGTTTATCTATCAGTATCGGATCAAGCTACCAGTTTGGCAAAGAAGGTATTCGGTTTAGATCATAATGGTCTAAAAGATTGCCTTCATAACCACAGGAAAGTGATGACTATATATAACAATGAATTTATATCTATGTATATTCATTAGACATGGATGTGCTTCATTAAGAAGAATTGACTTTAAATCGTACAGATTGGCGGGACTTTACTGGAAAGGGCTGCAACATTTATGAAAATAAAAGCTTCAGGCCTGCTCAGATCAAGAGTGATCTCCGAGGAAACACTCACTTTGATTTGTAACGTAATACGAAGGCTTGTAAATGCGCTGAGAGCGCATGCTGTTGTCGATGGCAGGTTATGTAAAACCATCCGAAAGGTCATCATAACAAGGAGAAGCAAATCATCTTTGCCAACCCGCCTTTTCGTCCTGACGACAATACCTGCTTCGGTGGCAACAAGGCTTGCAGATCATCATCTGGACCGAGACGCACATGCTCATACACAGGAGAGTTGTAGTGCACACCGATACAATCTACCCAATCAAGGATACAGTATTTAACTGTCATATATGCCTGATGCATATGAAATCGAATGCTCGTCTCAATAGTCAGCTTAGGGACGTCGAAACGAGATGAAAGACATCACAAATGATGCGAAAGGCGTCTCTGATATGAGCAAGATGTGGCGATCACTATGTATCTATTTAAACTTATATTGGTCTCATCATATCTATCTATATATTTATCTACCCGAATCTGTTCCTATCTATCAATCTATTTCAGTCCGGTATTATAAAATAATAATTCTCTCTCCGCTATCTATCTATCTATCTATCTTAATCACTTGATGTATGTATTTTGTTTGTCTCTCTCTCTCTGTCTCTCTCTCTCTCTCTATATATATATATATATATGAGGACAGCAAGAAAGATACAGAGGAAAATAAAGAAAGAGGGAGAGAACACACAAGTTACATGGATAGATATCAAGCGAATGACATCACGTTCTATCTATCTATCTATCTATCTATCTATCTATCTATACACATATATATATATAGAGAGAGAGAGAGAGAGAGGTAGCTAGATACAAAGAGAAAGAGAGAGAGAGAGAGAGAAAAACTCACAAGCTACATGAATATATATCAACAGATTGAGATAGATAGATAGATAGATAGATAGATAGATAGATAGATTGGAATATATATATATATATATATATATATATATATATATATATATATATATAAACACACGGACTGAGAATATACCGCGTAACGAGGGTAAATTATCTTTTGTAAGTATGTGTATGTTTCAATTTCTTTAAAGGACTAAGCCGTATTAAACTTAATGAAAATATCATGATCTCAGATGGCTCTCTAAAGATTTTATCTGGAAGAATGCGTTGTCTACCATTTTTATCATTATTAACCAGTATCTCTAAACTTCTTTCTCATCGGTAAGAATTATTTTGTAATCTTAAAAAAAAAAAAAAATAGAAAAAAAAAAAGAAGGTAAACTAAATAGATTTGCCTTTCTGGTAGATTGTACTATTCCGTTCATTGTTTTTTTTCGGACCCATTAAGAGAACTTTTATTACTGTCCCTCGCCATTAGTCAGATATATGGGGACGGCTTAAATTCCAGGCAGTTTCTTCATATATTTTCATTTCAACTATCAGAGGTCATGTTAAGGAGGCCATTGCCACGGTACGGCTAACATACAGAAACGGAAACTAAAGTATTTTTTTACGCTTATTGAATCGTCAGAAGATATATTTTCTTATTTAAAATAAGGTGGGAAATCCTTCTTTAATCAGAGAAATGCAAAAAATGATTCAACCTTACTTAATTTAATCCGACAGAAGTTAATTAATTATATATAAAGGTTAATTTATTCGAACTGTGTATTAACTGGTTTTATTTATACACCGATGAATTTGTGTTTTTTTTTTATTAACGACGCTTAAAGTCTTAAAAAATTTTTTCTGTCAACGCAGGTTTGCCTTAAAATCTTTGTTTCTTTTACTCTCTTTTTTTAAAAGTTGTTATGATAGGCATTGTTTATATTCATCTATTATTGCTTCGACAAAATTACCCCCTGTCACCCGCTAGTATCGAAGGGTTCATTTTGTTTGACTAAAAACAAGCCTTGAAAATTTATACTGCCTCTT
>JBBBDQ010001791.1:892500-905000 GCA_037127315.1 Ascarosepion bandense
CTATTTAAAGGGCATGTGTGTGTGTGTATATGTGTGAGAGAAACAGAGGATGGGTTAGTGTGTGTGTGAAAGAGAAAAAAAGAGAGAGAAAGAAAGAAAGTGAGTGTGTATGTGTGTCAGAGTCATTGAGTGAAAGGTTTGGGAAGAAGGACAGGGTTAGAGTGAATTCCATCTTTTTATTCTGGGATAATTTAAAAATACGACATTCACAAACAAAGAATATGAAACGACGAAGATTTTAATATGTACTCTTCATTTTTAAGACAAAGAAAAAAATCACCTTACTGCAGAATTTAGTTGAATATAAACAATCAGGAAAAGGATAACTTAACAAAAGGAAATATTTTAACAAAACCAGAATTGATGATATCCATTTCAGTCTGGTCACATCTATCTATCTATCTATCTATCTATCTATCTATCTATCTATCTATCTATCTATCTATCTATCTATCACAGTTCATTTGCATATTTCTGTTCATCCAAAAATGTAAGTAAAGATAAAAAAAAATTTGAAAAAAGAAAGACAGAATAGAACTGACTGGAAGATTTTTTTTGCTGTGCATTAATTCAAAAGGCAGATGTCATGAGTTATCGATTGCCAATTCTTGTCTCTGTCTCTGTCTCTGTCTCTCTATATGTATAATGCAGTATGAGTGTGTGTTTATATCTAAATATGTGTGTGTGTGTGTGTGTGTGTGTGTGTGTGTGTGTGTGTGTGTATGTACATACTCGCCCGTTAATTTCGACATGTGAGGGCTCAACACTTCTGTTTAGAAAAGAACCGCGAGACCGCCCACGCATGGTTTATTTATAAAGGTCACGGCTTGTGGAGAACTCGTCACATTTTTTTCAGAAGAAATAATGACAGAGTTATGGTGCACAGTGTAACATGAAATCTCTAAACTATCCTCCTCGGGTATTTGTTGTCAGGAAGCTTAATTTCTCCGGAATAGTCTAAAACCTCAAAAGGTCAATACATCCATGACCCTCATTGCAAAGACAAGTTTGAAGTCAGTTTTTTTTCTCCTACACTGGCTGCTAACAAAGATGAGAGATCCTACTTGGCGCTGCTATTTAACTTGTAGATTGAGGATAATGGATTCATGCCGTTCACAAGAGAATGATTACGATATGGACGAAAGAGCAACGGCTCACCGATTTTAATTCAGGCAAACTGGGCAAAAATGGACTTATGCCTTTCCTAAGGGGATTAGTACAAAGAAAATGAAAGCGAAACTGCTTATCATTTTTACTTCCGAACAGCAGGGAGAAATGAATTCATGCCATTTACAAGGAAGCTAGTACGAAGTGAACGAAGGAGAAATGTCTCGTCGATTTTACTTCCGACAAGTAGAGTGTAATAAATTCATGTCTTTACCAAGGAAATTAGTACGAAGTGAACGAAAGAGAACCGACTCGCCGATTTTTATTTCCCGCTAAACGGGGAAATGGATTCATGCTTTTTACAAGGAAATTAGTACGAGGTGAATTAAACAAAAACGTCTTGTCGAAATTGAAGCTAGAAATCATCATAGGTTCAAAGACAAACCAATAACGACTATCATCTCCTCGTATTCACCAACAAACTCTAGCAACAAACTCTAGCAACGAACAAAGGTTGCACATTTCTATCAATGAATCTTCTCTTGACAGACTATCCACAAACCAAAACTTCCTTGTTATTGGTGGGGATATAGATGCTCAGATTGGTGTCTGTGACATTCACAAATTTGGATATCATGCGTCCTCTGTCTGAAATAGGATCTTACTCGAAAATTTTATATAGGAAAATAATTCTGTATGCCTCAGTACGAAATGTTAAAAAAAAAAGAGCCCTAAGCAATGGACATTCTTCTTCATCTTTTTCTTCTTCTGTATGCCGTGTCCTTTCAGGACGTAGGCAATCATGGCCCTCCACATCTTCCTATTCATTCTAGCTCTTAACATCCCTTCTCCTGTTAACCCTCCCAAACCCTGCACCGCCATCCATCTGCTCAAGTTCATCAACTATGTCACGTGTTGGTTATCCTAGTCTTTCCTTCCCTCTACTTGTCCAGTGAGTATCATATTTTCCATGCTCTCCTTCCTCAGTCAGTTAATTGCCATACCTGATACACATTTGTACGATCAAGTCTCGAAAGAGACATGACTGACTGGGCAGAAGATTGTTCCGCAGTAGGTTGTCATTGCTTTCTGCAATAGACTGGTTGCCAAAAAAGGCTATAGAACCCAATCTGTCCTGTTGTTTAACCCATAACTGGAGGAAAGTGACGGGTTAATACCTTTCCCAATGGTATTTGTGCGTAAGTGAATGCAAGGAATTCAACTGGAAATCGAACTCGGCTCCCAGATTTCTCGTTCCGAGGTTATATCCACTGCACCACTGCACCACAACGACTCAGAAATTTCAGCGGTCTTTTCCTGATGTTAAGTATACGTTTTCTTTTTGTTTCCATCCTCTCCAAAATCTCGTCCTTTCTCCCATGTTCGATCCATTGTCTCCTTCTGTAGAACAACATGTCAGTTGCTTCAAGTCCTTCCTTCATTTTTGATGAGATTGTCCAGCATTCGCTGCTATATTGAAGGACAGAAACCACATAACAATCTAGTACTATCTTCTTTGTTTCCAGCGAAGTTTTCCTGTCTCAATACTCTTCTCAGCTTCTGGAACGCATCCCTGGCCATACCAATTCACCTTCAGCTTCTGGAACGCATCCCTGGCCATACCAATTCACCTTCAGCTTCTGGAACGCATCCCTGGCCATACCAATTCACCTTCAGCTTCTGGAACGCATCCCTGGCCATGCCAATTCACATTTTGTTCTCTGTAAAAACACTTCTCCGATATTTAAATTTCTGTAACTGGTTGATTTTAGAAACCCCGGCCTGTAGTTGGTATTATGGGCTCCTATTTTTACTAATTTCCATACATTCAGTTTTTCTTTTTGTAGTTTATATGTAATTTTTGGAGTTTACCCATGCCAAATGCACGAATACCCAGCTGGATCACATCCTGGTAAACAAGAATTGGAAGAACAGCACAATGAACTGCCAAACCTTCAATACGTTTGAAGACGTATCTACAAACCACCGAATAGTCTCTTCCACCACTTAGTATTAGAACCAATAAGAAAAAGTAATCTGCCTTCCTACCGTATGACTGGTCTATTCTAACAACAAATTGTCACATCAAAGACCAATAAAATATTGTAGACAAGAATAAGTTTGAAACACTGCAATCAGATATTAAGGAACCATTTCCTAATACAACCTATAATAAATTTATCACTTATGAAAAGCCTGAAGTATATGACATCTCCTAAGAATATACATCAGCAACACATTTTTAGGAATCAGTCAGTTAATTGCCATACATGATACACGCTTTGGGCGATCATGTCTTGAAAGAGACATGATTGACTAAGTGAATGCAAGGAATTTAACTGAAAGTCGAACTCAGCACCCCGATCTTTCGTTCCGAGTCGATATCCACTGCACCACAACGCACATCTTTTACGAATGAAATAGCATTAAATTACAATTGCCCTAAAGTCTCCAATTATGTACATAGGGAGAAAATGAAGAATATCGTTCTGTCATATGGAATCCCTAATGAGACAGTAAATGTCATAATGATGCTATACAAAAATATTAAATGTTTGGTTAGATCTGCAGACGGGACACTAACTCTTTTACATGAAAGTAGGAGTCCTCCAGGGTGATACATTTGCACCTTTTCTCTTTGTCATTAACCTTGACTACGGATTGAGAACTTTCTTTGACAAAAATCATCTTCTAGGTTTTACTTTATCACCAAGACCACTAAATATCCTGCAAAAAGTTAGCTAGTATTGACTATGCTGACGACATAGCTATCATTCCCAAAACCCTTGCCGATGCCATGGTAATTTTAAATTATCTATAAAATGCTGCCAATTATGTCAATGCTTCTAAAGCTGAATTCCTGAGCTTCAATCAGCAAAGCTCTACACAAACTGTCACAGGTAAATCAATAAAATCTGTTGAATCTACTATATACTTAGTTTATTGCGTTCACTTACGCGCAAATACCCTTGGGAAAGGTATTAATCCGTTTCTTCCCTCCAGTTATGGGTTAAATAGCAGGACAGATTGGGTTCTATAGCCTTGGTCGGCAACCAGTCTACCGCAGAAAGCAATGGCGATCTACTGCGGGATAATATTCTGCCCAGTCAGTCATGTCTCTTTCGAGACATGATCGCACAAGCGTGTATCACGTATGGCACTTAACTGACTGACTATAATTGACCGATTAAGTAGAAATAGCGAGCTCAGTGGATATTATCCAGAGCAAATATATTGAGAAGAAAACTTAACACATAATTATATGTTTATAAATTCAGAATTTATTTCAGCAAAGAAAAAATTTTACAATTGCCTCGTTCAGACCATTGATGAATAAATAAATGTTAATTTCACTCAGAATATTTATAAACAAAAAAACAAAAAAACGTTTATAGCAGAGAGATTTTTAAACCGGAAATAGATTTAGCATACATCATATCACACACATACAATACAGATTAAGAAATTAAATGACACATACATAAAGCAATACACAAGAAATTATACACACGCATAAATCCAGAATTTATTTCACCAATGTGTTATGTTTTCTTCTCAATATACATATATATATATTTTTTTCTTTTCCTTACACCTAATGCTGTGTAGGGCAGCGTTTTTTGCTGTTTCCGTAACAAACTGTTTTTTTATGGGGCAGGGTTGTTAGCCCTGCGATCAACCCCCAAACCCGATCACATTGCAGACCCTCCGCTGCATCTTGTCGAGAAGCCCGAGGAGAGTAGCAGGGGCACCCGACCAGATATGGCAGCAGTATTCAATGCACAGGCGGAATGTGAAGGATAGACTCAGACGGAAAAACTTCCGGGCCCTGCGCAGAGAACCAACCTTCATGGCAGCAGATTTAGCAATGGATTCGATATAGTCATTCCACTTGAGGTCCGCTGAAAGTGTGAGACCAAGGAGGCGTAGTGTTTTACTCTAGGGGAGGCAAGCCTGGTCCATGCTAATGGGAGGTAGGTGCAATTGTCTATGATGGTTAATTGATCGTAGCTTCGTTTTAGAAGCATTAAAATTTACGAGCCATTTCTTACCCCAGTCCACTACGGATTGGAGGTCCTTTTCGAGCTCGGCTGCAAGGTTAACTTTGTCGCCTACACCAGATTTTTGATCGAGGCGAGAGTATACTGTGGTGTCATCGGCGTATATACCTACTTGGGGTCTTATGGTATCAGGGAGATCATTAATGTAGATAAAAAAGAGCGTAGGACCTAGGATAGAGCCTTGAGGGACACCCGCGTTCGTATGGTAGTTCTGGGAGGCATGTCCGTTTAATACCACCTTCAATGTGCGGTTAGAGAGGAAAGACTGGATTAAGTCAAACAAATGTCCAGTTATACCATAGCTCCGTAGTTTGGTATAAGGCCAGCATGCCAAACTCTGTCGAACGTTTTTAGAGATGTCCAAGGCAACGGTTCGGGCTTTGCCATTCCTGTCGAGTGCCTGGTATATATACTCGGTGATGGTTGTTAGCATATCAGCAGTAGACCTGGTGTAGCGGAAACCATATTGCTTGTCCGAGAGGAGCCTGTGTGCAGTGAGATGCTAAACCACCTCGGCGTTGATAATGACTTCGAACACTTTGCCAAAGATCTGAAGAATATATATATATATATAATGTCTATTATGTTTAGTCATATATGGATGTCTATTATGTTTAATCATAAGCCGTTCTAAAGATCGTATTTTGGCTTTAATTTTGGATGAATTCTCCAACATCTGGATAATTTTTTATTAAGTTCGTTCAAAGCTTTCGGCTCACATGAGCCATCTTCAGAGAGGTTACAAGGACGTTAACATAAACACATCCACCATCAAAGACGATTTTATCTTGTGTTGACATAAAACTTTGCTAAGCAACGATAACAGTTACCAATTTACATGCCCGTTCAGAGATTGTATCTCTGGTACTAATAATAAACCCACTACATATATTGGTTTTACTACAATCCACGCTCTTCCGTAGACTTACCTGTCACCTTTTTGATCAGAGTACAATTAAACAACATTTCTTAGAAAAACATAGTCATGTAGGTAATATCAGACAGATTTTAGTCAACAATACAATCATCCTCACTCATACACATAGTAAAAAGAACGTTCTGCCCAGTCAGACATGATCGCCCCAAGCGTGTATCACGTATGGCACTTGACTGACTGATGTGAAAATTCGCACAGCTAAAGCCTGAAAATCCTTGAATAAAATGAATGTAATCTAGAAATCTGATCTATAAGACAACCTCAGGTGGAGTTTCTTTCAAACCTCTGTAGAGGCGGTGTTAATGTATATTGCAAATACTTGGACATGAGCTAAAACTCTCTAGTCTGAGATTGATAGAACCTACACTCGTAGCTATACTTAACATCAAACTAAATTACAGCTCTATGGACGCATCCATGATATTTCTACAATCTAAAGCGAAAGCAGAACGCATTTTTCAAGATACTGCTTGCGAGTAAAACAAGAACTCGCGAGTGATCTGCTGCTGTCGACACCTCGTCGTCGTTTTGCGGCCATTGGCCGAGATAGTACTCACTACACCCCTTCAGTATTCTCTGTGCATTTGGAACACCGGCGCAGTTTGCAGCGAAATTCATAATCTTTCAAATAGCTGAATACTTGATGCTTTGTCAGGGCTACCAAGGGTGTTTTTATTATGACACCAACACTAGATGGGTTGTCTCCAGCCCCCATCCTGTTATTTAACCCATAACTGGAGGGAAGTGACGGATTAATACCTTTCCCAAGGGTACCAGTGCTGAAGTGAATGCAGGGTACTCAACTGGAATTCTAACTCGGCTCACCGAGTTCTCTTTCCAAGCTGATATCTACTGCACCACAACGCTAATCCGTCACTGAACGCCTGGTATTCCCAAGTGGACACCTATCTAAGTACTGACCAGGCTCAACGTATCTTGACTTCGGTGATCGAACGAGAACCGGTGTATTTAACGTGTTATGCCGTAACCAAACGACACCTAGCCATGGAACAAGACAGGTTGGTCGCCCAGCAACAACCTGTGTTGACCTGCTATGTTATGACACAGAATATTACCCTAATGACCTTCTGACATTGATGTAGGATCGTGATGGCCTGCGTGGTAGACCCATGAATGTCTGAGCCAACTCGACCGAATAATAATAAAGACAAAACAAAAATGAGCGGCCGATTTTGGTTTGGGTAAACAGGGAGAAATAGATTCATGCCTTTGAAGATGGAATTAGCTCTAAGCAAACTAAACAGAGAGGACTCACTGATTTCGCTTCCAGCAAAATAGGGGAAATGAGTTCATGCCTTTCAAAAAGTAAACGAAATGATAATGAGTTCATGCCTTTCACGAAGTAAACGAAATGAAAATCACTCGCCAACTTCATATTCTTTTCAGCGTTACATTATTCCACGCTTATTTACCTGAGTTTGCCTTCAGTCACTTTCTCACCGATGAGATGTGACCTCCCTCTGTCTTTCCTACAAGTATTTTCACGGCTTCTGATCTGACTTGCTTCTTTTCCTGGTGCCTCACCCTCATGAATTTACTCGTGCAACTAGATTGGCAACTAGGTTTCACCTTTTTACAGTCAAAATAGGCAAATGTAACCGCCATCACCTTCTTTTCTCTCACTTCCCGCCTTTTCCCATGTTTGCTTCCCTGATAGCTACAATCTTCAAAAGTTTAAGTGCAACGTCAATTGCCATCTTTTATCTACTCCCACCTTTATGTTACATTCTCTACAGCATCCCATCTATCATTTTTCTTTTCTCTCTTCCCTCTCCTCTCACTGTAACCCCCTGCGCACCAGTGGCAGTATTGCCTTGCTTGTGGTGAAATGATTTTAAAAAAGTTTTGTAGGTGGACTTAATGAACGATTCAGGCTTTGTCCCATTATAACATGCTGAGTAGGTGACAGGTCTGGCCATTTTGCCGACTATGGATGTTCACAAACAACTTGAAAAGCATATTAGATAACATGAGTATTCTGTAGACGGTCACTATCATGCAGACGTTTGTTTAAGAACATTACTGCTCCTGCACATAAAAATCGATATCGTCTTTGCATTTTAATTTTTTGTTTACACGTCATAATGCCGAAAATTTCTTGGACTGACAAAAAATGATGAATATATATTTTTTTAAAATAAAACTTCGAAAATCATTTATAGTATGATCATTTCTACGAAGAAAATTCGCTTCATCAGCAACTAAATCTTTAAAAATATTATTGAAAATTTTATTAAAAATATTATTTTTTAAAAGTTCATACATCGGAAGTTCACTCAAAAAGAAATTCATACACCGGAAAGTGACTTAAAAAGAAGGAAAAAGAAAAGAAATAAGAAAGAACAGTGGCAGAGGGAGTTAAAAGAAAGTAGTTTATGTTAGAAGGGAGGCGCCTAGACATTGTTACATAGGGTAGGGAAGAGGGAGGGAAAACAGAGAGACAGCGAAATGGATTCAAACTCGATCATTGAAAAAGACTTTTAATGATTATTCTCCTATGTGATAATCCTTTCAGGACGTAGGCCATCATGGCCTTTCACGTCTCCTTATCCCTGGTAGCTCTTAGCACGCTTTCTCCTGATAAACCACGCAACCCCCGTTTTGCCATCCCCCATGCTCAGGCCAATCAAGTACACGCTGTTTTCCCTGTCTCTCCTTCCCTCTATCTGGCCTGTTAGTATCAGATTCTCCAAGCCTTCCTTCCTCATTGGATGTCCCAGGAACTTTAGCCGGCTTTCCTGATGCTCAGTATTAATTTCTTTTCCGTTTCCATCCTTTCCAACACCCCATCATTTCTCACATGTTTGATCCATGATATCCGCAGCATCCTTCTGTAGAACCACATTTCAGTTGCTTCAAGTTTTTTCTTCATTTTCGATGATATTGTCCAGCATTCACTGCCATATTGAAGAACTGATATCACATAGCAATCCAATACTCTCTTCTTTGTTTTTAGCGAAATTTTCCTGTCTCTTAATACTCTACTCAGCTTCTGGAACGGGTTCTTCGCAATGCCAATTCACCTTCAGATCTTTGTGTTTCATTTTTTGTCTTCTCTTAGAACACTTCCTAGGTATTTAAATTTTTGTACCTACTTGATTTTAGTATCCCACACCTGTATTTGGCATTTTGGGGCTGCTCTTTTTGCTGATGACCATGCATTCGGTTTTCTTGCAGTTTATTTGTAGTCCTTTCTTGTCACTCTCTTCAGTTACCTTCCGTAGGAGGTCTTGTAGTTTTCTTTCTGTGTCTGCTATTTCTGAGCCTGCTATCAGTACTGTATCATCTACGTACCTTATGTTATTCAAATTGTGGCCTCCGATGACAAACCCTGGCATAATATCGAGGGTCCTCAGAATAGTCTCGCTGTACAAGTTGAATAGATCCGGTGAAATATTCGATAAAACATAGGTACACGTTGTTCTTCATATGTATTGCTCTTTCGGATAGCATCCTAATCATAGATATGTCGTTCTTTGTTCTATAACCATGGCTTTTAAAAATTACATATGTGTAAAGAAATCAAAATTAAGCGTGTCACAGGAAAGGAAGTGGGTGAAAGGAAAACGGAAAAAGAGGGGAAAAAGTAAAAAGGGAGAGATAGGGAAAAGGAAGAAAGAGAAAAACGGCATGCCGGACAAACAGCTGTGACAACTGTCAGCCAAGGAGAGTGGAAAGAAAGGGACATATCCATAAAATGAAAAAGAAAAAGAAAAGGGGGGAAAGGAGAAATAGAAAAAATAGATATCATGTCTTAATATTATTTAAAAAAAACTTTTTTTTCTGTTTAAAATAATATGGTCTGATTATTGTTGGGATTAAATTAATCTAATTTAAATTCTACCACTGGAATAAAAAGGAAGAACGGAAAGTGAAATATTATATAATGTTTATATTGGTAAAAGGGATAAATAAAGAAATTTGGTTAAATAATGTATGTAAATTTTTTAAAAATATATAAAAATAAGTGACAATACATAAAAAATTACATAAGACAAAGAAATCAACTGTTATAGGGAATCATAAAGATATAGATAGTTGGAGTGTATATCATGATTACCCTTAAGCCACCTCAATATATCAATAAAGCAATTAATATGATTGAAGTACTAAACTGACATTTGAAAAAATTATCAAAAGATTTATATATATATATATATATATATATATATATATATATATATATACACCAACACGCATATATGTATATAAATATACATACATCAGCATCAATATAAAACTAATTTAAAGGAAATATAAAAATAAAATAAATTTAAAATAATATATATATATGTATACATATATATAAATGCGTACATATATACATGTATACATATATATTCATATATGCACACATATACACATATATAAAAATACACACACATACACATACATGTATAGAAATAACCAAACATAAGAGATTGTCACTGATAAGAGACGTAGGGTTTTAGAATAAGGAATTTAGAAAATTATTATTAAAAAAATAATAATATAGGTAAATAATAAATATAGGCATAATTTAGTGTGTATAATTTAACGGATGAGCTAAAGTAGAAAAAGGCACAGCTACACACACACACACACACACACACACACACACACACACACACACATATATATATATATATATATATATTTATGTATTTAGGCAGTAAATTTTCTTTTAGGCATGTCAAATTAGATAAATTGCAAATATTGTGTCTTCTTATTTTTAATAAAATCCGTTCATGCACGATAACTACAAACAGGTTGAAAAAATCATAAAAATCTCATTCGTATCTCCCGTTGATAATAATAAAAAATTAAAATTAATAATATATTATAAAAATACAATACTACTAATTTAGTTATCCGTAATAACTTCTCCCCACCAACCGATGTGTTACGTAAAATCAACATTATATATCAAATGTCCCTTGGGAGAATGTATATCCGACTAAAAAAACAAAAGAAAAAAAGAAAATAAATATATATGTTGGATTTACAACAACTACATTAACCAGACGTCTTACATTACATATGTCTGACCATTCGTCCATTTCTAGACACCTACAGCAACATTCCTGTCTATATTCACAATATAAAGAAGTAATGATCGATGACTATCCTACACCAAGACAAAAACAAAACCAAACTACAAATCTTCGAGAATCTGTAAAAATTAAAACTTCAACCGTCAAGTAATAGAATCAGCTATGAATACTGTACTAATATTCTAAAATGTTTATAGAAAGAACAGTTTTTTATCCTTTAACATGTGCATGACCATGATATTACAACATTAAAAAGAAAATTCCATTTTGAATTATATTTACGTTCTAATGAATGCTAAGCAATTTGTCAACCGTTATATTTGAAACAAAAGGAAAACGTACAGTAACACAGTTTTGAGGTTATTTTTTGTTACCCCAAATCACACCCCTAAAGATGATCTTGGAAGGAGATTGAAAGTACTTGGGAACACCGAGAAATGAATAATAAAATCATCTGTCAACATTACAGCTCATTTCTTACATCTTTCAATTATAATACGCGAAAAATTATACGTGAGTATGAACGGATTTTATCAAAAATAAACAGACACAATGTTTGCAATTCATTTAATCTGACTTATATATAAATATATATACATACACACATACACACACGCAGAAAAGCACATGCGTACATACACCCATGTGCACTCAAATACCCCCATACACATTCTTAGACATACGCATTTATAGATAAATAATTACGTAAAAAATAATAAGTAATAAATCATGAACTGGGAAGGGAAGGTATAAGATTTTAGTAAAAGAATTACGACTTAGATAATCAGGAGGTGTTAAGTCTTAAAAAAATTAAAAAAAATAAAAGTAATGACCAATTTTTAGGGGTAGAGATGCATATCTTTATGCAAAATACGCCTTACCGAAGGATTATCGATGCCAAGTTCAGTAGCAAGCGTCAGAATAGAGCGATTCAGACTGCGCAGCAAAGCATGTCTGACGCATTCCACATTTTCTGGGGTACGTACTGTTCGTGGGGCTCCCACCGGTCTGCTGTTCAATAGTGTACCTCGTGTACGAAGTGCATGAACCCAACTTAAGATTGTGCTACGAATGGAAACAACCTGATTTTGGTGAATGTTGAATCGATGAGGAAATTTATGATGAACTACTGTAACAAAGTCGTTATTCTTCACAAAACTGTCGTAGGTGAATATACCATGGATTCAACTGAAAAGACAAGAATATGTCAAGACAGCACAAACAAAATGGCACCTCTTGGACATATATACTCCTTTCTAGGGAGAGCAATAGCCATTTCAAAAACCTCTTTCCTTTCTGCCTCACCCACACACACACACACACACACATATATATATATAT
>JBBBDQ010001791.1:910000-917500 GCA_037127315.1 Ascarosepion bandense
GGTATATTAATCATACACACTACTCTACAAACATACATAACACTTATATTACACATAACACTTACATTACACATAACACTTACATTACACATAACACTTATATTACACGTAAAATAATATCCATTCTCGATCATGGCGAAACGTATAGCCGAAAGAGCTCGGATAAACAAAACATTCGGACAATATCGAAATATATTTAGCATCATATTTTAGATATTGTTTATATATATATATATATATATATATATACGAACTAAATCTAAATGTGAGCCAAAAGTCGACCGCGGTTTCACTCGCCGGATCGTTAGAACAAAGGCTAACAAATTAGACAAAAAACAGCAAATAAAGAGACAGATAAGATGATACCAAATTAAAAACAAGGGTAAAACAACCTTTATTGAAGACAACAGTAAAAAAATAAAAATAAAAAAAACCTAATAGTAAAAATTAAAGTAAATGATTTTTTAAATGAATGCATTTATTAAGTATTTCTGTTTTAGAATTTAGTAAATTATGGGAAGGCTCAAATAAAGCTATCGCTAATTTTTCTTCACCACAAAGTTGGCAAAACTTACTACCCATTTTATATTTAGGGCATATTTTTTATTATTTATTTATTATTATTATTTCCCATTTTAGAATGGGGTCTTTATTTGTCGTATTTTTTAGATGTCATACATATGTAGCAAAGGCAGTGTTGTGGCTGTATTTTATGTGCTTAAAAAAACTGTTATGGTTGTAAAATCTTTTTTTAAAAATGTCATGAGTTGCTCCAATGTAGAACTTATTGTTAAGGTTTTCGTCTTGGCATTTTTTTCTTTCGAACACAGCTTTTGCTTTGTTTGTTTCTTTTTTTGATTCCCCTTTGCCCATTTGGTGTTACCTTTTGGGTTTGACGACTTAATTTAACGTTTTGTTAAAGGGAGGACTTTATGATTTTAGTCATCAGTGATACTGTTTTCTTGGTACGTTTTACTATAATAATAATAATAATAATAATAATAATATATATATATATATATATATATATATATATATATATATATATATATATATATATATATAATTATGTAGTTATGAATTAATTGTACATTGCGACACGGAAAGTTTTACGTTCAGAGATAGATAATTTTTTTAAAATCGTATCACCCCGAGCAAGGCGGTAACGCCACTGATGTGCAGGGGGCTACGTAATAGTGAAAAGATTGGAAAAGAGAAAGCCGGAAACCACATCCTAAACAGGGAACAAGGGATGAGCCTCTTAACCTGTTCAATAGACGTGGGTGGAGTGTGAACCGGGCGATAGTTCAGTCTATCAACTCCAATTGAAAAAAAAAAAGAAAGAAACCAAAGTGAGAAGATTGGAAAAGAGAAAAGCCGGAAACCACATCCTAAACAGGGAAAAAGGGATGAGCCTCTTAACCTGTTCAATAGACCTGGGTGGGATGTGAACCGGGCGATAGATAGATCTACCTACTCCAAATATCAAGGTCTATAATACTCTAGATAGATAATAATATTAAGCTCTATAATACTCATTATAATGAGCACTGTTCATAAGAAAATAAATGCCAGAGCACTCAAAATAAAAATAAAACCTTGAGTCCTCTCCACCTGGAATTATATATATATATATATATATATATATATATATATATATGTATTCTAAACATATACTGTTAAATATGAGAGACAATGAATAAGCATAAATTCGTGTCTTCTTAATTATAATAGTGAATGCCCCCAACGATATAAGTTAGCTGTTATAAAAACTACCAAATCTATATTTTATAAAGAATTACACAACATTAAGCAAACACATGTCAAAAATGGATTTTCTAACTCCGTTATTGATCAACAAATTCAAATGTATCTCAACAAAGTTAGCAATAGCTCTAACAATATTGATAATATTAATAATAATGGTTTACATAAAAATAAACATAACACTATTAACTTATACTATTGCAACCAAATACATGATAATTACAAACAAGATGAAAAACTCTCAAAACATAATACGTAGAAATGTTAAACCAGTGGACAGTAATAATCAAATTAAACTCATTATATATTATAAAAAAATCAAAACAATTGACCTCATAGTCTCTAATAACCCTACAAGCATTAAACTAAATTCTCTACAAAAAACCTATGTAGTGTACCAATTTACATGCCCATTCAGAGATTACATCTCTGATACTAATAAAAATCCAGTACATATATTGGTTTTACTACAACCACGCTCTCCCGTAGACTTACATGTCATCTTTCTGATCAGAGTACAATTAAACAACATTTCTCTGAAAAGCATAAACATGTAGGTAATATCAGACATATTTTGATTTACGGTGATCCTTACTCATACACATAGCAAGAGGAACCTTCAGATATTGGAGGCCATGTACATCAAATTTAAACGACCAACACTTAATAAAATCACCTTTAAATCCGGACATAACACGTTACATTGCATTTGAATACATGGTTTTGTTGCCATTTCGCGCTATCAGGCGGTGTGACGTCATAGAACCGCATTGCAAATTTGAGAACTGCGTTATTTTTGGTAACTATTGCCGTTACCTAGCGGAGTTTTATGTCAACACAAAATAAAATCGTCGGTGATGGTGGATGTTATTGTATTACCGTCTAGATAACCTCTCTGAAGATGGCTCTTGTGAGCCGAAAGCTTAGAAGCAAATTAATAAAAAATTATCCAAATTTTGGAGAATTTTTGTCTTTATTTTCAACTGAAATTAAAGCCAAAATACGACGTTTAGAACGGCTCATGATTAAACATAATAGATATTCATTGTCTCTTATATTTAACAGTATATGTTTAGAAAATTATTTATTGCCTCGATACACTATATATATATATATATATATATATATATATATATATATATTTGGTCAGCATTTACAATGATATCGGCTACACTACTACAAAATTGACGAGAAGATTGACATTGCATCTTTCCGACCAGATTTCCAACCATTTTCATTTAAACACACGACCAGGACCTATCAGTTACATACTTCTTGACAATACATCCATAATAGTATCATCAACATGCAAACAAAGATTTAAAATAATGGAGGTATTACTAATAAATAAGAGAAATCCTACACTTAATAATATCAATTAAAAACAGATTATAAATGTGCTAAACGTGTTCGAAGCATAACATACGCATGACTCTATATACATAATCAGTCAGTTAAGTTCCATGCATGAAACACATTAGGCGATCATGTCTCGAAAGAGACAATAATCACTGAGCAGAAGATTATCCCGCAGTAGGTTGCCATTGCTTTCTACGGTAGACTGGTTGCCAGCCAAGGCTATAGAACCCAGTCTGTCCTGTTGTTTAACCCATAACTGGAGGAAAGAGACGGATTAATACTTTGCCTAAAGATATTTGCGCGTAAGTGAATGTAATGAATTCAACTGAAATTCGAACTTGGCTCCCCGATTTCTTGTTCCGAACCGATATCCACTGCACCACAACGCACATCGATATACATAAACTTTACACATATTTAGTTACAAGTAAAACAAAATTCATTCTTGATAGTGTATTAAAATATAGACAAAGGCGCTCAAAAATATAAAAACTTTGGATAATTTTTATATAATTTATGTCCTCAAAAGAAAAAAATTCACATAAGATTACATGAATTATATAACACCTTATTGTGTGTCCTTTTAATAAGACCTACATAAAAGAGACATTGCTGCCCAAATATATATATATATATATATATATATATATATATATATATATATATATTTGGGCAGCAAACTCTGGCTATTGGGCGTGTATGATGATAATATACACGCTAAAATGTCTGCTGACTGATGCCAATTCGGTCGAGTTTCAATCCTGATTAAAAAGCAGTCGGATGTCTGACCGTACTGATGAGCTGTGATACACCGAAACAGATATGTCTGCGGATGACTATATATATATATATATATACACACACACACACACACAGAGAGAGAGAGAGAGAGAGAGAGAGAGAGATATGTTTGAATAGGTTCGTGGGAAAGATTAATTCTGATTATGTGCAGTTGATGCAAAAGTGTTATTGGAAAGGCACGAATTTAGTTCTTCATGCACTAATCATCTAGATAAAATATCTGGTCCCTCCCATATCTGTAAGATTATCGCGAAACAGATTGACTAATTGAACATGTAGGTTAATCTAACGTAATCGACCCAGCGTGAGGCAGTATCAGTAAATATGTATCGTAAGCCTTGCCAGCTGCCTATGTGTACACACCTGTGTGTGTGTGTGTGTGTGTGTGTGCATTTTTAAAAAAATTATTTGCTTGAACATTATATTTAAGATACTCGTTTTTGATTAGATTCTTTGTTTTTAATTAAACAGTATATTTATATATATCTACCATCCTGAATATTTTTTAAAATTTGGTTAGAAAAATGTGTCATTCCGATCAACGACCCCTATTCAAACAGGAGAAGCCCTCAATTGATCTTACTCGTCTTAGACCACTCGACTACGAATGATTTCACAGTCTAAACGAAGCCGATTATAAACATAAATTTCTGATTTCTCGTAATATCTCTGCTCTGAAAGCTATCTTATGGGAAACAAATGTAAGAACACAATGTAACAGAAAGTTCCAGGTATTTACGAATTGAATTAACAACTGACATTCTTTATAAGTTTATTTGTTTGAACATTATTTTTAATCGATACTCGTATTTGCTTAGATACTCTACTTTTTTATCAGGCTGATAGATATATACATAAATACGTTTTTGATAATCACCTCACCCCAAACAAGGCAGTATTGCTACTGGTGCGTAGGGGGTTACATAACAGGTGAGTGAAGTGTGAAGAGAACAGGTTACAGTAAGTGTCGGAGAAAAGAAGAACGGGTACACTAGTGTGAAGAGAACTGCAAGAGGGTAAGGTGCAAAGGGAGAGGGACAAAGTACGGGGTGCCGGGGAACGGATGGAAATCAAGGAGTTAAAGATGGCTGTTGACGTTCCATTTAAACTCTTGGAGTTTGTAGCTGTCAGGGAAGCAAGAATAGGGAAGGGAGTTCCACAGGCGGGAAGTGCGAGAAAAGAAGCTATAGACTAGAAGTTGCTGTTACACTTGATTTTTTTTCACTGTAAAAGAATTGGACATTGTTGCTAGTCTAGTAGCTCGAGTAAATTTGTGCAGAGGGGTCACCAGGCAGCAAAGTTCATCGGAGCAGAAGCTGTGAACGTATTTGTAGAAGAAACAGAGGGAAGCCAAATCTCGTCGGTGAGAAATCGACTAGAGTTGTGCTATCAGGTCAGGATCGACTACATTGCAAATTTTCCCTTAGATTTTGTCGAGAATCCCAAGATGAATAACAGACACCTGAGCAGATATTACAGTAGGATTCAATGCACAGGCGGATGGTAGATTTGTATATGTGCATGATAGATTCAGACGAGAAAAAATTCCTGGCCCGACACAGGGATTCGACCTTCCTAGCAGTAGATTTAGCTATTAATTCAATGTAGACGTTCCACTTGAGGTCAGCTGAGAGAGTGAGGCCGAGTAGGTGCAGTGTATTCCTTTCAGTGAAACTAGCATGATCCATGTTGATGGGGTGTAGGAATGACTGTCTATAGCAGTTAAAGGATAGCAGTTTCATTTTGAAGCATTAAAGTCAGTTCTTACCCAAGACTAAAGATTATTTTCAAGAGAAGTAGCAAGATTTGTTTGTCAGCATTGGCAGATATTTTCGTAAATGGCGGGCGGGCGGGAGGGTGGGAGTAATATATATATATATATATATATATATATATATATAAAACAAAGAAAAAACGAAACAAAAACAAAACATCTACTCAAATGCGAGTACCTATTAAAAATAATATTCAAACATAAATTTAAAAGTAAAATATGTCGGTTGTTAATCCATATCCATAATATGTCGGTTGGAATGCACATATACAAATATTTTTTCCAAGACTTACGGTTATATCGCATTGAATATACTGGTTCTCCTCTGGTCACCGAAGTTAAGCAACGTTAAGCAACGTTAAGCCTGGCCCGTACTTAGATGGGTAACCGCTTAGGAATGTCAGGTGCTTTAAGCATTCTTGATGGATGTGCGTTGTGGTGCAATTGATTTCTCGGAACGAGAAATCGGAAGCCAAGTTCGAATTCTGGGTGAATGCCCTGCAGTCATTTACGGGCAAATACCCTTGGGAAAGGTATTAATCCGTCCCTTCCCTCCAGTTATGGGTTGAATAACAGAACAGATTCAGTTCTATAGCCTTGGCTGGCAACTAGCCTACCAGAGCAGTTAGTGGCAACCTGTTGCGGGATCATTAAAAAAATCCTACCTTATCGCTGTGGACCGCAATCAGGGCACAGTGAAAACAATAATAACACTGTTATCCATTCCTGACTGTCTCCGACAAGTCTAACTTATGTCGTGCCACCGGACCCAGATTGAATGGGAAGAGAGAGAGAGTGAGGCTGACGATCATGCACAACTCTTCCTCACTTAAATCCAGTTAAAGCGCAAGTCATGACTTCTACCATCATATCAAAGCCCTGTGGCGATAGACAAGTAGCAAAAAGCGACATGTGTGGACCCAGTGGCGGTCGCAGTTACAACTCTGCTGCAATAGGCTCTTCCGCGCAAAAACTGGCCTTATCAGCCACCTCCGCACCCATACAAAAAAACCTTTAGTGACTAGAAATCGTGGTTTTCCTCGCTTGCGATGGACGAACATAAGAATATTCCGGGAAATTCCTGAGATATCTATCTATTATTTTAACTATCTATCTATATACCAGGCTCTCGATAGTATGGTTTTCGCTTCACCAGGTCTACTGCTGATATGCTAACGTCCATCACTGAAATGCATGAAACTCAGAGCTGCGAGGAAAACATAGGATCGGACCCCGTTAATTACCACCCTACCAGCCTCCTACCGATCTTTGGTAAAGTCTTCGAAGCCATTATCAACGCCCAGGTGGTTCAGCATCTCACAGCCCACAGATTCTTCTCGGACAAACAGTATAGTTTCCGCTTCACCAGGTCTACTGCTGATATGCTAACGTCCATCACTGAAATGCATGAAACTCAGAGCTGCGAGGAAAACATAGGATCGGACCCCGTTAATTACCACCCTACCAGCCTCCTACCGATCTTTGGTAAAGTCTTCGAAGCCATTATCAACGCCCAGGTGGTTCAGCATCTCACAGCCCACAGATTCTTCTCGGACAAACAGTATAGTTTCCGCTTCACCAGGTCTACTGCTGATATGCTAACGACATTACAGAATACATATACCAGGCTATCGACAATAATGGCGAAGCTCGAACCGTTGTCCTGGATAATTCCAAAGCGTTTGACAGGGTCTGGCATGCTGGCCTTCTACGCAAGCTGCGGAGCTATCAAAAAAACTGGACCATTATTTGACCTAATTCAGTCATTCCTCTCTAATCGCACAATGAAGGTAGTATTA
>JBBBDQ010001791.1:922500-1000000 GCA_037127315.1 Ascarosepion bandense
GTGTATGTATGTATTAACAAAGAAAAAAGGAGGAAAAATGGTGGTGCCACTAACTCTTGAACCATAAACCATTGAAAGAAAACTATCTGGCATCCTCGTATCGGGTGTCCGACTCTTTTATCTGCTCAAATGTCGATTATTTCCTCACTCTACCAAGACCAGTAAAGTAATCTTATCTTCCCAAAGTTTTAGATGAAGAAGTTAAGCGTTCTTTTTTATAGGTTACCTCCTTCGTCTGAAAACCTATCCAGACTCTAGAAATGGAAACTGAAAGTCTTTAAAATGTATGGAAAACAAAAACTTGACACCTACCTACCGATTTTTCTATTTATTTATATATATAGTTATATAACACACAGACAGACACATATATAGGCATAAACAGAGATAGATAGATAGATAGATAGATAGATAGATAGATAGATAGATAGATAGATAGAAATTAACTGAAAAAGACATGAACAAAAATACATAAGAATGCATACAGACAAAAAGATAGATAGATAGATAGATAGATAGATAGATAGAAAGAAAGAAGCAGAGATAGATAGTAGACAGATGTGAACAGGCTGATATAATTTGTTGCGATGACATAATCATAAATACACAGGCATATAAAAAAGCATATTTTCGTGCACACTCACAGACACATATACACACACATATACACGCACACACGTGAAGGCGCCATGCTCAAAGGGTCAAATTGTACGAAAGACATTAGAAGAGACAGTGACGTTAATGAATATAAAACGAAAACAGCCGCAGTCATATCAATTACTACACGGATGTGTGTGTGTCTCTCTCTCTCTCTTTCTGTGTGCGTGTGTGTGTGTGTGTGTGTGTGTTAACATGTAAATATTTTTTGAATTTTTTCTCTTCCCACGTTGTTATAAACAAACTTGTAAAATCAATTTTGTATTTTCTGATTGAAACAAAACACACTTCTGTATAATAATCATAATCTATCTATCTATCTATCTATCTATCTATCTATCTATCTATCTATCTATCTATCTATCTATCTATCTATCTATCACAGTATGTTCAGATCACTTTATCTCTCTATCTCAGTCTGTTCCATGTTTATCTATCTATCTATCTATCTATCTATCTATCTATCTATCTATCTATCTATCTATCTATCTCAGTCTGTCCATATCTATCTATCTATCTATCTATCTATCTATCTATCTATCTATCTATCACAGTATGTTCAGATCACTTTATCTCTCTATCTCAGTCTGTTCCATGTTTATCTATCTATCTATCTATCTATCTATCTATCTATCTATCTATCTATCTATCTCAGTCTGTCCATATCTATCTATCTATCTATCTATCTATCTATCTATCTATCTATCTATCTATCTCTCACTCTGTTATTCTGTTTTTCTTTCTTTTTACTTTCTCATTCTTACTCTTTCTCTTTCTTCTTCATTTCTTAAACATCTTTGAGTTTAAAAATGCATGTATACCTTTATTAACCATGTATTTATACTGTAGATGCACGCAAACCATTTGAATACGGCTATAGAATGATGGAGTGGGTATCTGTGAATTCAAAGCCCACGCATATCTTCTCATTAAAGACCAGGATAGATTCAAGATCGAGAAGAGACGAAAATTCTTTCAGATGGTTAAATGTGGCAGTAATGGCAGATAGAAAAGGAAACCGAATAGTGATGAAAACACAAGTAACCAATGAAAGAAAGGAGACACCAGGACCTCACCCGAAACATTCAGGAAGGCTGTAATAGAAAAGTGTTATATTGACATTTGGAAAACTGAATTCAATAGAGGAGTAATGATCCACGAGTCGAGCTTACTAGCCATAGTGCGACCGCAAGGCACCTCGGTTATTATTATTATTATTATTAATTATTATTATTATTATTATTATTATTATTATTATTATTATTATGCATTAAGCTTTTACGCTGGTCATATCTAATGGCTTTCAACGGAAAATCAATTGAGAACAAATCTCTTTAATATCACAGCGTCACCACCCCCAAAGAATCACTAAAGCACTCGATAATAAATTCATCACGAGGACGATGTCTTCAGATATCTCGAAGGCCTTTGACATGGTGCTGCACTGAAGGTTGCTACACAAACTCTCCAGCTATGATATCTGTCGAAATGTCTATATAATTATCCAGTTCTTCCTATCGGCCAGGTCCTTGATGGTAAGTCGTCGTTAATGAAGTCCGTTGGATGAATGCTGTCTTCCTTCAAATCTCTGTCTTACCCACTTTTCGCTTTATATGAACGATCTTTCTAAGAACATTCTTTGATCGTTAATACATATCTATGCAGATGATGCCGAAGTTTATAAAATTCTCCCCAACGCATAAAAAAAAAAAAAAGAAAAAGAAAAACTATATCATCAAAGTCTGGCAGCTTATCTCTACCCTAAAAAACAGATGCGGAGAAAATATGGTTTGTAACTTTTAGTGCCTCAAAAACAAACTAGTAACTTTTTTTTATCACTGAGCAGACGGGTTACACCCCCAATGAGGATAAGATGCTGGAAAAATGATCAGTTCCTTGCATCGCTCCAGAAAATACCTGACCCTTTCTGTCTTTCTTTGTCTAGACATGAATCAGATCCTACAAAAATTTGAATATTGCTACCATAGATTAGATGTGCGTTGTGGTGCAGTGGAAGGAGAAATGGGAGAGACGAGTTCGAATTCCAGTCGAATTCGTCGCATTCACTTGCACGGAAGTACCCTTGGGAAAGGTATTAATTTGTTTCTTTTCCCAGCAGCTATGAGTTAAATTGCAAGACAGTGTGGGTTCTATAGCCTTGATTGGTGACCAGTCTTACCGCAGAAAGTAATGGCAACCTGCTGCAATCATGTCCCTTTCGAGACATGATCGCCCAGGCGTGTATCATGTATGGTACGTAACTGACTGATATAGACTAGAGTTTTCCACTCAATTCAAAATGTCGGTCAAGTTCCATACGTGATTCTCACTTTAGGCGATCATGTCTCGAAAAAAACATGACTGACTGGGCAGAAGGTTATACCACAGTAGGTTGGCATTGCTTTCTGCGGTAGACTGCTTGCCAACCAAGGCTATAGAACCCAATCTGTCATGTTATTTAACCCATAACTGGAGGGAAGAGACGGATTAATACGTTTCCAAGGGTTTTGTGCGTAAGTGAATGTAAGGAATTCAACTGATATTCGAACTCGGCCCCTCGATTTGTCTTTTTAAGCCAATATTCACTGCACCACAACGCAATTCGGAATGCAATCAATTCAAGGGCGTCTGTGCGGCCTTGTGGGTGATGGATGAATGAGAAATAGTAAGAATGAGAAAGTAAAAAAAAACAGAATAACTGAGTGAGAAATAGATAGATAGATAGATAGATAGATAGATAGATAGATAGATAGATAGATAATGAACAGACTGAGATAGATAGATAGATAGATAGATAGATAGATAGATAGATAGATAGATAGATAGATAGATAGATAGATAGATCCAGGCTAAACTTCTTTTCTATAGATGAAAGGCTGTTTACCTCTTGTTACTCTACTGTTATTTCCTTTGAAATTTTCCGAAGACTTCATTCCTTATTTCCAGTAGTTCAAACTATTAAAATCCACTATTCTTCGGAGGCCGGGTTGACTCATCTTCATTCTCTATGTTTCTTTTTGGTAAGAAGCAAGTTTGTTTAAACAGCTTATTCCCAGAAAGCTGTTGTTTTGTGGAACAGACTCATGAGAAAACGCTTCTCAAATCAATACTATCTTAACCTCTTTAAGTCTGGAGACAGCCGTTACCTATCATTCATATCCTCACAATCAGTGCTTCTTAGCTTCTCTTACGTCCACTAATTGTCCTTATTTAGTAACCCTATATCCTGAATGGCTCTTGGATCTTGTAATGTGTGAAACTATTTAAATGAAAATCTAATCTTAAGCAGCCACTCCTTTTCACTTTCATTTTTAGGAAAAAACTTGAAGCAACTGAAATGTGGTTCTACAGAAGGATGCTGCAAATATCATGGATCGAGTATGTGAGCAATGATGAGGTCTTGGAAAGGATGGAAACAAAAAGGAAATTAAGACTGAGCATCAGGAAGAGACAGCTGAAGTTCCTGGAACACGCAATGAGGAAGAAGGGCCTGGAGAATCTGATACTAACAGGCCAGATAGAAGGAAAGAAGAGACAGGGGAAAGCAACTGATAACATATTTGAAGGACCTAATCAGGTGAATGACAGAATGAGGATTGCATGGTGTAACAGGAGAAGGCGTGCTCAGAGCCACCAGGGATAGGAAACGTGGAAAGCTTTGACCGCCTACGTCCTGAAGGGACAGGGCACATAGAATAACATATTTAATCAGATATCTTTTTAGTATTTGTCTATTATTTATAGATGAGGTAGTATTTACAGTATTTACATTATTTGGACTATTGTCCTCATCTTTCTTGCCATTTGAACGACGTTTCGACTGTTGTACGATCCGACCTTCTTCAGGTGCTATGAATTTCGAACCGAACCAGTTATTACACTCACAGGGGGATATGATATTCATTCCTTGCGTAGTAGAGCCTCTTTTTGTAGTCATGAATTATCTCCATCTAACTGTAAGTTACTTGTTCACCACTGATGTAGCCTGGTATTGAACTCTTTGGGTCATATCGTCTGATAAACTTGATAGCATTACCGTTGAAAGAAGAAAGAAAATCACAATATTGATACAACTCTTTGGGTCAAGTCACAGAAACTAACCAAAGTCTACATTCATTGAGGTAACTCATCTCATAGAGGAAAGCTCATCATAGTGTATTTATTTTTTCTGTAGAACTCTTCTCTGTCATTATCATTCTTTACGTTGTAGGGCACCTGAGCATAGAGTACTGGTTAGTAATCTTGTCTCGCTAGAATCATTACGTTACAGTAGTGAGATCGATTTTAGCCTTGTGCCACATCTAAGCTGCGCTTAGAAAATCAACACTTTGTTCACCACAGGTTTTATACCATCTGATTTCTAGATATTTGTAAGCCTCGTTCTGATAAGTCTGTTTTATTGATGCATTAAAAGCATTCTTAATTATGTTTGTTTTACAAGCTTTTTCATAAATTTGTTTTTGGAACTTCTGTCTAATAATTCCAGCCGAATTCATTGCATTCACTTACGCGCAAATACCCTTGGGAAAGGTATTAATCCGTTTATTCCTTCCAGTTATGGGTTAAATAACAGGACAGATTGGGTTCTATAGCCTTGGTCGGCAACCAGTCTACCGCAGAAAGCAATGCCAACCTACTGCGGGATAATTTTCTGCCCAGTCAGTCATGTCTCGAAAGAGACATGATCGCCTAAAGTGGGAATCACGTATGGAACTTGACAGACATTTTGAATTGAGTGGGAAGCTCTAGTCTATATCAGTCAGTTACGTACCATACATGATACACGCTTGGGCGATCATGTCTCGAAAGCGTGTATCACGTATGGCACTTAACTGACTGACTGACTGTCTAATAATTAAATATTGTTAATTCCTAAAACTAAATTGTTATATTATTGCATATATGCAGTCTTAAGTTCTTAAGGAAAGTTAATGGTCTGTAAGGCTTCCTGAAAAATAAGAATTATATATCACAGAGATGGGGACCAGAATGTTATAGATGCTTAGTGTGGAGCATGGCCAAAACCAGTTTGGGAACCATGATTTTAATCTGAACCGAATTACGGCCATATCACTTTGAAACACCGGTCCCCGTGCAATCACCGAAATTAAGCAACGTTGAGCTTGGTCAGTGCTTATATTGGTGATTGATTTGGACTACCAGATGCTGTATGCTTGGATTCGCGAGTGGTGTAATGGATTCTTTCTCGGAATTGTTAATCAGAGAGCCGAGTTTCAATTTCAGTTGGGCTCTTTATATTTACTTACACACATATATTACCGAGAAAGGCATGAACCTAACTCTTCTCTCTACTGGGTTAATTCGTTAAAATTCTGTCACTAGGCCATTGTTAAAATTCTTACAATCTAAAATTGATATTTTCTGGTTTTAAATAACCTGCAAAGGGTTGATAAACTGTAAAAAGCGAATCAGTTAATAATACGAATTTTATGTCTGTCATATTGAATTCCTTTACTTTTAGAAAAATAATTATAGTATTTAGCTGCCTACCCCCACTTGAAACAAAATCTGGCACAAGGCTCTTTCAGAAGAATCTTTATATCAACCTCCAGTTAATGCTCAAATGTTTAGTTTTCAGTAAGCATTTTATGTTAAACTAGTATGTCACATTTACATACTGATTAGTATAAAAAAAATGGGAATATGATGCTTATATCTAAAACTTTTAGAACCCAGCTGTGAGACTTGCTGTCAAATGTCTGTCTGTAATCGATCTATACCTTACATAAATTTCAGCCTGTTGTTTCGCTATTTTCCATAATTTTTTTTTAATCATATCACCCCGAGCAAGGCGGTAACGCCACTGATGTGCAGAGGGCTACGTAAGTGTGAAAAGATTGGAAATGAGAAAGCCGGAAACCACATCCTAAACAAGGAAACAAGAGATGAGCCTCTACACCTGTTCAATAGACGTGGGTGGAGTGTCAAACCGGGCGATAGTTTAGTCTATCTACTCCAAATGAAAAAAATAAAAAAGAAAAGAGTGAAAAGATTGGAAAATAGAAAGCCGGAAACAACATTCTAAACAGGGAACAAGGGATGAGCCTCTACATTTTATATTTCAACTTATCACCTGAAGAGGAACTGTTTTGTTCTGAAACATGAAAATTTTTGTGTAGTGATACTATGCTTTTACAAACCCTTGTAATAACAAAATTACAATATTAAGCTCTACTCTGTATCGAGTACTCTATACAAAATAAGTGCTTGAACAGAGAGTTTTTAATCTACGTGTTCTTTCACTTTTTGTTATATATATATATATATATGCACAAATAAGTATATAAATGGTAGTACTTTATAATTAGAATTGGAAAACTTTTTCTCTCGAGTGTGAACACTGAGCTCACAATATTAACATTCAGTTGAGAGTCTCATAAATTTAATTTTTTTTTGTATTTCTTTAAAAATCAGAATTTTAGTATAATGTAAATGTAAAGGAAGAGAATATGTTGATAATTAATTTTTTATGCATGTTGTGTGTTCTTGGAAATGAGATTTAGTTTTCTAACCCACAAATATATCAGGAAGATAAGTTTTCAGATATTCTGGGTTCAGAAGATTAAAATGTGGATTTAAAAATAAATGTGTTAAAAAAAGGCTTCAAAAGAAAAATTTTAATCTTAACTTACCAAGTTCCACAGGGTAGATCTGAGTGTTAACATCAAGAATGAGGTACATCTTGAAAGATTCAGATTCGCAAAACAAACGACTGACTCTGTCGAATTATTCTATTAATTAACAATCAATCTTTGCAGTTATCCCGTTTCTATTCTAATGGAAACATGTTTTTGCTTTCTATAAATTGGAATGCTCTTTTTTTGTTAGCATTGCCTTCAGTATTTTTCAAATTGTAGAAAGACGCACAATATGCATGTGCAGTTTGGCGGGTTTTATGTTTATTTATTTATTTTTTTTTAGGCATGAGATATGACAACCCTTCAGACAATCAGTTAGCTCTTCTTTTTGTTCTTTCATAATTTCTCAAATAATTTTTGGCATTATGTGTAGAGGATAACGGATTGAATCAAATGTTTGGCACTTTGTCTAGAGCAGGTTATTTCCATTTGTGTGACCATCTGAGAGCCTCTTCAAGTTCTGCTGTGATGATTTCAAGTTTGTATCTCATGATCTTTGTATTTTAGTCTTATTCTCCTTTATCCAACCTGCTTTTTTCATTAAATGTCATTTCCCTGCTCCAAATCGCATTTCAAAATCTTCTCCGTTGGGACGTCTTTTGTTATTTTTGTTTCATTTCCAATTTCACGGTAATTTTTCTTTTCTTATTTACTTTGATAGTTGTAAGACGCATGAAAACCTTTTTTTCCGTTTGATATGTTCCGATACACTGTGTTTTGAGTTGAAATTTTCTATTTCACAGTTTCTTTCATTACTAGTATCGCTTTGCGCGGTGGTGCAGTGGATATCAGCTCGGAATGAGAAATCGGAGAGCCGAGTTCGTAATCCCAGTTGCATTCCTTGCATTCACTTACGCGCAAATATCCTTGGAAAACATATGAATCCATTTCTAAAAGTGCATATTAGTTGAAGAAATCTCTATCAGCGCGTATTTCAGTCTGTTCATATTTAACTTCTGTCTTTTAATTTGATATCTATCTATCTATCTATCTATCTATCTATCTATCTATCTATATAATGTGTGTTTCTATCTATCTATCTATCTATCTATAATCTCAGCCTCTTCATTATCTATCTATCTATCTATCTATCTATCTATCTATCTAATGTGTCTTTCTATCTATCTATCTATCTATCTATCTTATTCTATTCATACTTGACAATATCTATCTATCTATCTATCTATCTATCTAATGTGTCTTTCTATCTATCTATCTATCTATCTATCTTATTCTATTCATACTTGACAATATCTATCTATCTATCTATCTATCTATCTATCTATCTATCTATCTATATAATGTGTGTTTCTATCTATCTATCTATCTATAATCTCAGCCTCTTCATTATCTATCTATCTATCTATCTATCTATCTATCTATCTATCTATCTATCTATCTATCTAATGTGTCTTTCTATCTATCTATCTATCTATCTATCTATCTATCTATCTATCTATCTTATTCTATTCTTATTCTATTCATACTTGACAATATCTATCTATCTATCTATCTATCTATCTATCTATCTATCTATCTATCTATCTATCTAATGTGTCTTTCTATCTATCTATCTATCTATCTATCTATCTATCTATCTATCTTATTCTATTCATACTTGACAATATCTATCTATCTATCTATCTATCTATCTATCTATCTATCTATCTATCTAATGTGTCTATCTATCTATCTATCTATCTATCTATCTATCTATCTATCTATCTATATTACAGTTACTTGACCGAGTCTTATGTTTGGAAAGCAAACGTTCTGATCTCTTGGTTACATGCACTTATTTGAAGAGCAACCTTTCTTTTATACATGTTTCACTAAATCTGACAGACAAGGGAATTCTTATAAATTTTCTAATAATTGTTCTAATGTTCTTACAGTTTTCCTTTTGGAGGGACTAACAAAATAACAATATAATAATAGAAACCGTTAAAATCAATATTATCCCAGGCACTTTCAGCGAGTTTATTAGCCATTTTCTAGGAAGTTGTTCTTAATATGTTTCTATGTTTGTCTTCTATGTCGTTCGTGTAAAACCTGCAGAAAATCTAAGCTGTGCAAGAAAAAATGTGTTTGTGATTCTATGTCTCGGAAATTTTGAAAGGACCGCCAAATTCTTATTACCATTGTTAAATACGGTAAGTTAGAAACTTAGCTTGATTTGTTTTGTATAAAGATTCTTCGTTGTTTTTAGACATCGGCGACAATTACACGCTCTATCCAGAATGAAGAGATTATAAACAAGATTTTTCTAATGAAAGCCGGTCATTTGTGGGGGTCTAGGTGCTTTTTTAGTACTAAGTTCACTTAAGTTGTGTGTCGTCCTTCTACTGATTGTCGTCGAAGTATATTCAATGAGGATAATCGGCTTACGTCGAGGGATTTTTGAGCTATTAAAAGTGACGAACCAGTTTTTCCTCTATCGAATAGTTGGAGTCAGGTCAGAGTAGGAATCCATTACCGGGCTCTGGTCACCTAAAATCTGGGTGGTTTACAGGATATCCTTATGTATAATCCGCATATATATTCGCAAAAGATCGGAGTATAATCTTAGATAGATTATTATGGAAAAGTAAAAAGAGACGTGAAGTAAGAGGCGAGACTTGAGAGACGCCAGCATTCATCCCATGAGCCTCTGAGGAATGGCGATTAACAGCTACATTCATATATATATGTGTGCATATATATATATATTTGATCAACAAATTAAAATGTAATATAATAAATTTAATAATACCTCTAACAATATTGATATCATTAATGATAATAGTATAGGTCAAAATAAACATAACACTATTAACTTATTCTATTATAACGAAATGCATAATAATTACAAACATGATGAAACAACACTCAAAAACATAATATGTAGAAATGTTAAAACAATAGATAATAATAATAATCAAATTAAGCTCATCATATATTATACAAAAATTAAAACAATTGACCTCATAGTCTCTAATAACCCTACAACCACACACTAATTCCTCTACAGAAAACCAATGTAGTGTATCAATTTACATCCCCGTACAGAGATTGTATCTCTGGTACTATTAATAAACCCACTACATGTATTGGTTATACTACAACCACGCTCTCCCGTAGACTTATCTGCCACCCTTCTGATCATAATTCAATTAAACAACATTTTTTAGAAAAACATAGCCATGTAGGTAATATTAGACAGATTTTAGTTTTTTTAGTTTTTAAACAAGGTAAAAATCATCTTTGATGGTGAATGTTTTATGTTAACGTCTCTATAACCTCTCTGAAGATGGCTCATGTGAGCCGAAAGCTTAGAACCATCATAATAAAAAAATATCCAAATGTTGGACAATTTTTGTCTTTATTTTCGCCTGAAATTAAAGCGAAAATACGATGTTTAGAACGGTTGATGATTAAACATAATAGACATTCATTGTCTGTTATATGTTTAGAAAATTATCTGCTGCCTCGATACATTATATATATATATATATATATATATATATATATATATATATATATTTCCAGGAGTTTAAATGTAAGATCAATAGACACCTCCTAACACACTAACTCGCTCCTATTCTTTCAAACACTCTTCCAATCTGCCCATCCCTCATCCTCGGTATCCTTGCCCATCTATCACTTTCCTTCCGATATTTCCTACACCTACAAAACATAAAAATGTCCGTGTCGCAATGTACAATTAATTCATATATATATATATATATATATATATATATATATATATATATATATATGACTAAGTATGGGTTAAGTATGGATGGAATAAAATTCCGTATCCAAAGAATCACTTCTTTTAAAAAGGGCTTAATACAACGTAGGGCTAATAATATTTATTTACAAATTATAACATAAATAGCGTCAGTCGACGATTTTACCTCTGAGCTATGGGCGCTCAGTAGAAGGGGACAAAATTTTAGCGTATCATGTATCATACGCCAGTAGTTAGAGTGATCTAATTCATTACTGAATGAGCGATGCGTATATATATATATATATATATATATATACACGCATATATATATATATATATATATATATAAACACACGACCAAAATATTAAATCTACATGGTTACATAATTCTCAATTTTGATGGAACAATTTTCACACACCTAAAAGTCTCCAACTACCACTTCCTAATTTTCTAAATAACCATGAATTCATCTTATATTTTCAAAAATAGATAGTTTTCACCATTTATTTTGACATACCACTAGAAGAAGACCAGTTTAATTCTGAAACATGAAAATGTTTGTGTAGTGACATTATGATTTTATAAACCATTGTAATAACAAAATTTCAATATATATATATATATATCTGGGAGGCGTGGTCACACGCAGTGACATAGGCCTTGCGGTTAACTCGCTGGAGCATGCGGAAATTAATCCTGAACCACGCAAGTGAAATGGGTCAACGAACGACATGTTCCTTCTATCGATAAAAGTTTGCTAATCACATTCATGTTTCGAGAGACACATGCATGTCCATAAATTCGAGCACCTCTTTATTTTATTGGGTGATCATTTGTCGTCCGCGACATATATATATATATATATATATATATACACTGTCATATCACGTTGTATACACCGGTTCTCGCTTCGAACACCGAAGCCTAGCCAGTACTTAGATGGGTGACCACTTGGGAATACCAGGTGCTGTAAGCGTTATTGACGGGTGTGCGTTGTGGTGCAGTGGATGTCGGCTCGGACGGGGACATCTGTGAGCCGAGTTCCAATTCCAGTCGAACACTTTGCATTCACTTACGAACTGGTACCCTTGGGGAAGGTATTAATTCGTCCCTTCCTTACAGTTATGGGTTAAATAACTGAGGTCTGTTGTTCATGCGATCTGTGTCAGACGTCTGCACCGATCGCTTGCTATCAGCAGTTCAGAAAAGTGTGGATTGTGCTACACAAGCCTTCACCACTTTAAAACAATTCTTTGTGTGGTTGTCTAACTGCGTTAGATGCATATACCTCGAAATCGACGTGAGAGATTCTATAATATATATATATTAATTAGATTAATTTTAAACATTTCACCATCTGTTCATCTATCAATTTTCTCAGCATTTCCCATTTTTTGCCAGATATTTTACACATCACTTAAAATGCGTGCGCCATGAAGAATAAATGAAATTTCTATTATTTTTCTGACTTTAACGAAGCCATTTTCGATTGAACTTAAAATCCCTTGAAGTTTAAGGCAGCTTCCCTCATAAGTCACTTATTATGTGGTCGTAAATATTTCCTTCATTCAATTTCGGATAAAGCAAACACTCTCTTATCGACGTTCTTTAATCATTTTTTCTTATAATTTCGACCATTTTCCTGAATCCTGACGATTATTACGAAGAATTTTTAAATATATAGCAGAAGCCCCGGATGATATATAGCAATATTAAATCATGGAGGAATGAGGGACTTATAGATACGTTAGATCGATTCTGGAGAGAAAAACTCTGTATCTCGACACAGTATACCAACTTTCTTAGGAGCTGACCTAGCAGTGAATTCATTATAGTCTTTCCAGTTCATGTCAGCCGATAATTTTAGCGGAGAAATCACTCACCTGAAGGTTTGCATGTGCCATGTTGATGAAAGACAGAAAGATGTCACTCAGATGATTAATAGAAAGCAGTTTTGTTTTAGAAGCGTGAAAATTAACAAGTAATTCTTTGCACCAGTTAACAACAAACTGTAGGTAGTTTTAAGATCAGCTGCAAAAATTGACATTATTGATCTAATCAGATTTACTATCGAGACAGGCCTAAATTGTTGTATCATCAGCATAGATACCAAATGGTGAGCTGATGCCATCAGTAAATTCGTTAATGAAAAAAATAAAGACCAAGGAGAGAGTCCTGGGTAACTTCTTCTATAAAAGAATCGAAAAAGGGGCTGTTCATTAAAAATATAATTTCACGATTTGATAAGAAAGTAGATCAGTTCAGAAATTCGTTCGGAATCACCATAACTTTTTAATTTATGATAAAGACCAGCATGTTAAACACAATCGAACCCTTTCGAGATGGCCAATGCGGCAAACTGAGCTTCGTCATTCTTATTTAAAGCTTGACAGACTCAATCTACAATAATCGGCGTTGATTAGAGCCTCTAGTATATTGCTAAAAAGAGGTAGAATGCCGATAGTTGGAAGGGTCGGATGGTTCACTTGTGTTCTTGAAAACTGTAACAACAGATGAGGATTCCCAACAAGCAGGAAAGCAAGAGGCAGAGAATTTACCGGCGAAATATTCTGCTTTAATAACAGAAAATGATTGAAAAAAGGACAAACTAACACAAGAAATCGCCCAAACCCCGGCGCTACTAATATCAACCATCATCATCCTGATGAACAATAACAAAATCGACATTTCAAGTGTAAGATATTTGTATATTAATGTAAATAAAAGTAATGTTTTAAAAGGTTAATCCTCGTTATTCCTTTCTTCTCGCAATCAAACGCTTATTAAAACAAATGCAATTCATAATCTTTTTCTTTTCTTTTATTATTAGGCTTCCATACTTTGAATTTATGCATGTTAATTTGAATAGATGTGCGTTGTAGTGCAGTGAATATTATCTTAGAATGAGAAATCGGAGAGTCGATTTCGAAATTCAGTTGAGTTCATTGCATTCCCTTACGCGAAACTACCCTTGGGAAAGGCATTAATCTGTTGCTTTTCCCTACAGCTATGGGTTAAATAGCAGGACAGATTGTGTTCTATAGCCTTGGTTGGCAACCGGTCTACCGCTGAAAGTAATGGCAACCTACTTTGAGAAAATCTTCTGCCCAGTCAGTCATGTCTGGAAATAGACAAGATCGTCCAAGCGGTTATCACGTATGGCACCTAACTGATTGACTGCATTTGAAATTATAGATGTTAATTTGTGCATCATTAGAGAATTCATTTTTCAAATAGCCGATTAAAACATTTAGCACACTGTAGGTGACTATTTTCACGAAACAAAACATGAACGGAGGAATATAGAACTTATACATATTTAATACAGTATTACAAAGCCGCTGGTTATCACGAGAGCTCAAGTTGTTTTCTCAGCAAACAAAGACTTATTTTCTTCGAAGAAACGTTTATATTTATTACGGGCGCCACCACGAAAGTAGCCCCCCCCCCCACCAGCCAATTTTTATCATCTAAAAATAAGTTCTTTGGCTTTAAATAACCTGCAAATTGTTGATAGTTCGTAGAAAAACAAATCAATAGATCGATCAATATAAAATATATTTCATACAGAGAATATTAAATTTACTCTGTTTATTTTGGATGATTGTTTTGTATGTATGTGAACATTAATTGTTGTAGGCGTGGGTTAATATTGGCTGTTTATTTTATAAAATAAAATAAATATATTTATGATTTTTTTTCTTACGCGAATCAATTAGTAGCTCTAAAAAGAGGCTTTTTTTTTTAAATTTGTGTTCAGTTATTTTTGAAGGTTTGTTCTGCTTTGATTTACCCCGTAAGTTTCTTTCGGTCAACATAAACATATGAGTGGGCCCTTCCCGTTAAAAATGACGGCAAAATATTTATATCGATATACCGTCTAAAATGACGGCAACATATATATTAAAGTATCTACTATTGAGTATCTTACATTCTCATTTTAGAAAAAAAAAAAATTATAAAATAACCGTTACACGTGCATACGACACTACCCGTCGTTGTCATTCACAAATACTAACGTTACCGATAAAAACACACACTTAATTTGTCTATAGCAGTGATTGGCAATCCCCGGCCCGCGGGTCACATCCGGCCCTCGAGTGAATCTTGTCCGGCCCGCTACCTTAGTCTGAACACGATATAAATATAGGTAAACCAAACCAAAGTGATAGTTGATAGTCTCAATGTATTGCCTTGAAATTAAAGAAATTAATTCTATTTTCTATTTGTAGGGATAGCCAAAATTAGCGTACTTTCACTTTCACTTTCACTTTTAATAGAATAGTTTTCGTGAGCAGGCAGTTTAAATGAATATAAAATAGTGTTTTCAACCGATTTTAATGGAATGTTTTTTAAATACTGATTTATGAAACATTTATTTTTAAGATGTAATATTTTTTAACGAAATTTCCGTCAGATATTAAATGATATTGAATCTTTGTTTTCTTCAAACACGTAGAAAATTTATTCACATATTTAATAAAATGGTTCCTCTCCATGACTCTGGAGCCATAACTGTTTGGCTCTTCTCCATGATTCTAGATAGCTTTTTGGCCCTCACTCTCCAAAAGTTTGCCGACCCCTGGTCTATAGTTTTAAATACGCTTGACACGCATTATTTTCGCTTACATATACTTACATTCATTATAAACATCTAGTGTTTTATTACTCATAGCACACACACTTAAACAGACGCAAGTTTTCATTTTTTCTTCTACATTTAATACTCATCCATTGCTTTATCATACGTGATACGTATCTGACCAATGAAACCATAGCTTCTTCGAAGATACGTTTATATTTATGACGGGCGGCCAAGAAAATACACCCCCAGGCAATTCTTACCATTTAAAAATTAATTCTTCAAATTTAAATAACCTGCAAAGGGTTGATAGTTCATAAAACAAATCAGTAGATCAATCAATATAAATATAGTCTCTTGAAATTTTTTAAAAAGATTTTTAAATCATTCGTCTTTAAAGATAATTTGAAGAAGCTTGATAATGTTAAACATGTTATTTTTTTACTTGTTCTTTACTTATTCTATTCATTAAGACATAAGAAAAAATAATCACCCCACCCTGAGTGTGACAGGAGGAATATATATATTTTTTTTTCACTACTAAACACGCCGTAAGAGATCATAACTGGTAGTAAAGAGAATGAACTGAGCCGACGCTACCTCACTATTGTCTCTCTCTCTCTCTCTCTCTCTCTTTCTCTCGAGGCAGTAAATAATTTTCGAAATATATACTGTTAAATATAACAGACAATGAATGTCTGTTATGTTTAATCATAAGACGTTCTAAACATCGTATTTTGGCTTTAATTTGAGATGAAAATAAAGCCCAAAACTGTGCAACAATTGAATATTTTTTATTATGCTGGTTCTAAGCTTTCGGCTTACAAAACCAGCATAATAAAAAATATCCAAATGTTGCATTTAAACATATGTTCTATCAACATTTCGGTCTCTTACGCGGTGTGACGTCATAGAACCGTATTACAAATTTACGAACTGCGTCTGCTATTCGGTAACTGCTATCGTTGCATCAATGTTTTATGTTAACACAAGATAATATTATCTTTGATGGTGGATGTCTTTATGTTAACGTCCCTGTAACCTCTCTGAACGTGGCTCATGTGAAAAAAATTAATCATTTTGGATAATTTTCACGTTCTAATGAACGCTAAGCAATTTGTCAACCGTTGTGTTTGAAGCAAGAAGAAAATTTACAGTAATTATTTTAGCAACACAGTTTTGCGGTTAGTTTTTGTTAACACAATTCACACCCCTGAAGATGATATCGGAAGGAGATTGAAAGTACCTGGAAACATTGAGAAATTTCTCAGCGCTACAGCTCATTTCTTACACCTTTCAATTATAATACGTGAAAGATTATCCGTGAAGATGAACGAATTTTATTAAAAATAAGCAGGCACAATGTTTGCAATTTATTTAATCTAAAAGAAAATTTGCTGCCTAAATATACCCCTCACACACATATCTTATAAGGAAGTGAAAGAACAGGTAGATTGACATTCACTCTTCATGCATTTACTTTTATAAAGAGTTTCCAATACAAAGTAGAGAATAATATTCTAATTTTATTGTTACAATTGTTTATAAAATCATTATATCACTGCACAAAAAATTTCATGTTTCAGAACAATACTGTTTTTCTTCAGGTGATATTTGAAAATAAATGCTGAAAATGATTTATTTAAAAAATATAAGATGAATTTATGGTTATTTAGAAAATTAGTGGGTGGCATTTAGAGATTATGCTTCTAGGTGTGTCAATATTGTTTAATCAATAATGAGAAATAAAATGTTCAATCAATAATAGAAAAATGTAATGTCTTTCTTTTTACTAAACAGCCTTTATACTTCCGGTCGCATTAAAATTTGTTCATAATATATATTGCATGGAGCTAAAAAGACGGGCTTCATAACACTTTGAAATGGATATCCTCTAAATGTTATAATTGAATTTTTTCATGTGGAATAAATACTTATTCCGTAAAAATAAATATAATATCTAATATTTAATCTAATGCTTAATTTAATATTACTAGGATCCATGGGAATTATTTACCAAGCCTTTTCCTTGAAAGTTTTACTGCCACACACACACACACACACACACACACACACACACACACACATATTATATATATATATATATATATATATATATATATATATATATATATATTACGTTAGAACATGTGCAAACTACAAACTACTACAAAATTGTACATGTTTTTGTTCAGTATGATTATATAGAATCAATTGCTAAGACTAATGCTGAGATAGGTGGTTCAAATGCATAGTTTACTGCTGAGAAAGGCACCTCACTGTGATTCTATTGAATCAATTGTTGAATCTGCTACTGAAAAATGTGATTGATTCAATATAATCAGAGTGGACCACATTTCTCTGCAATAGACTCAGCAACTGATTCAATATCTTCACAGTGAGCCAATTTTCTAAGCAATAAACTCAGTAATTAATTCAATATAAACGCAGTGAACCACATTTCTCTGCAGTAGAATCAGCAGGTGATATAACATAATCACAGTGAACCACATTTCTGAGTCTATCACTGAGAAAGATGTTTCAATGTAATTGATTCTATTGATGTATTTACTGCTTATCTATGAATTCAGTGTAAACACAGCGAAACACATTTGTCAGCAATATATTCAATTTCAGAGTGTATTACTGAGAATGTTGGTCATATTGAATGAGTTACTGAAAAAATGTGATTATATTCAATCAATTGCTGAGCAGTAATTGAATTAATCACAGTAAACAAATTTACTCAGAAGTGTGATTCACTGTGATTATATTGAATAACCTGCCGAGTCTACAACAGAGAAAGGCGGTTCGTTGAGAACATATGTAATCAATCACTGAGACTAGTGCTGAGATAAGTTGTTCTCTTGGATTATATTGATTCAATTGCTGCATCTACACCTGAGAAAGATGGTTCACTGTGATTATGTTAAATCAATTGGTGATTTTACTGTTAAAAAATGTGCATCGCTGTGAATTAAATCAATAGCTGAGTCTACTGCTGAGAATTTTTTTTCACTGTGATAATACTGAATCAATTGCTGAATCAAATGTTGAGAATGTAGGTTGAATGTAATATTATTGAATCGATTGCTGAGTGTACTTCTAAGAAATAAGGTTCACTGTGTTTGTATTGAATCAATAGCTGAAGGTACAAACTGAGAAAGGTGGTTCAGCGTGATAATATTGAATTAACTGCTGAGTCTACAGCTGATAAATGTATTTCATTGCGATTATGTTGAATCAATTACTGAGTCTACCGCTGAGAAACCTGACTCAATGTAATTATATTAAATTAGGTGCAAAGTCTAGCGTTGACAAATGTGTTCCCTGTTATTTTGTTGGATCAATTGCTGAGTCTACCGCTGAGAAACCTGACTCACTGTAATTATATTAAATCAGTTGCTAAGTCTAGCGTTGACAAATGTGTTCCCTGTTATTATGTTGGATCAATTACTGAGTCTACCGCTAAGAAATTTGGTTCATTGTGACTATATTGAAATAATTGTTGAGGGTATTGCTGAGAAAATGTGGTTCACTTTGATTATATTGAAACAATTTCTAAGTCTACCGCTGAGAAAAAAATACATTCTGATTTTATTGAATCAAATACTGAGTCTAATGCTGAGAAATATTAATCACCGTGATTATATTGTATAAACTGTTGAATCTGCTGCAGAGAATGGTGATTTTCTGTTATTACACCGAATCAATTGCTAAGTCTCCCTCTGAGAAATGTGGTCCACTGTGATTATAACTATTGGATCAATTATGGAGTCTGTTAGAGAGAAAGTTAGTTCACTGTGATTACATGAATCAATTGTTGAGTCTACTGCTAAAAGTTTTATTTACCTTGATTATATTGAATCAATTACTGAATCTACTGGGGTGAAATGTGGTTCACTGGAATTATATTAAAACATTTGCCGAGTTTATTGCTGAGAAAATATGGTTCAACGTGATTTTATTGAATCAATTGATGAGTCTACTGCTAAGATATGTAGATCATTTTGATTATTTTGATTCAATGCTGAGTCTACTGCTGAGAAATATGTTTCCTTCTGATTATATTGAATCAGTTGCTGAGACTACCTCTGAGAAATGTGGTTCACTATGATTATATTGAACCAATTACTGAGTTTACCGCTGAGAAATGTGGTTCAATGAAAATATATTGAATCACCTGCCGAGTTTAATGCTGAGATAGATTGTACTCATTGATTATATTGATTCAATTGCTGCAGGTTCTCCAGAGAAAGATAGTTCACTGGAATTATGTTGAATCAATTGGTGAGCCTAGTGTTATTGAATCAATAGCTGAGTCTACCGATGAGAAATTTTGTTCACTGGGATTATATTGAATCACTTGCTGAATCTAATGCTGAAAATATCGGTTCACTGCAATTTTATTAAATCAACTGCTGAGTTTATTTCTGAGAAATTAAGTTTTACTGCGTTTGTGTAGAATCAATTACAAAAGGTAAAACTGAGAAAGGTGGTTCAGTATGATAATATTGAATCAATTGCTGAGTCTTTTGCTGAGAAATGTGGTTCACTATAGTTATATTAAGTCAATTGTTAAGTCTATCACTGAGAAATGAGGACCACTGTTATTATATTGTATCAATTGCTGAGTCTCCTTCTGAGAAATGTAGTTTAATGTGATTATATTGAATTAGGATGTGGTTTCCGGCTTTCTCTTTTTCAATCTTTTTACTTTTTTCTTTTTTTTTTTTTTTTTTTTTTACAATTGGAGTAGATAGACTAAACTATCGCCCGGTTCACACTCCACCCACGTCTATTGAACAGGTGAAGAGGATCATCCCTTGTTTCCTGTTTAGGATGTGGTTTCCGGTTTTCTCTTTTCCAATCTTTTCACTCTTACGTAGCCCCCTGCACATCAGTGGCGTTACCGCCTTGCTTGGGGTGATATGATTAAAAGAAAATAATAATAAATAAATTGTTGAGTCTACTGCTGTGATTCCCTAGTATTATCTAGTATAAATTGCCGACTCTACTGCGGAAAAAGGTGGTTCACTGGGATCACGTTAAATCAATTGCTGGGTTTACAACTGAGAAATGTGGTTTACTGTGATTATATTGTATCGATTGCTGAGTCTACCTCTAAAAAAGATGGTTTTCTCTGATTATAATGAAACAATTTCAGAGTCTGTTGCTGAGAAAAGTGATTCATTGCGGATATATTGAATCAATTGCTAAGTCTCTTGCAAAAAAGAGTGGTTCACTATGATTATATTGATTCAACTGCTGAGTCTATTTTTGAGAAATGAGATTGCCTTTGATTTTGTTGAATCCACTGTGGTTCACTCTGATTATATTGAAACACCTGCCGAGTCTACTGTAGAGAAAGGCAGTTCGCTGAGATTATATTTATTCATTCGCTGAGTCTACGGCTGAGCCAGTTTGTTTTCTTTGATCATATTGATTCTATTGCTCGTCTTCTCCTAAGAAAGATGGTTCACTGTGATTATGTTGAATCAATTGTTGATTCTGCTGTTGAGAAATGTGTTTCGCTGGGATTATACTGAATCAGCAGCTGAATCTAATGCGGAGAGATATGCTTCACTGTGATTAAACTGAATCAATTGCTGAGTCTACTACTGGGAAATGTGACTCACTGTGATTATCTTGTTTAAATTGCTGAATCTACATTGAATCAATGCTGAATTTACTTTTGAGAAAAGTAGTTCACTGCTATTCTGTTGTATCTGAATCTACCTCTGAGAAATGTGGTTCACTCTGACTATATTGAATCAATTGCTGAGTCTACTGCTGAGAAATTATGATTCACTCTGATTATATTGAATCAATGCTGAGTCTACCACTGAGAAATGTGGTTCACTCTGATTATAGTGAATCAATTGCTGAGTCTACTGCTGAGAAATGTGGTTCACTCTGATTATATTGAATCAATGCTGAGTCTACCGCTGAGATAGATAATCATATCGCCCCATCAGGGCATTTTACTGCCACTGTTTTGCAGGGGTTACATAGAAAGAAAGTTATGAGAAAGAACAACAGGTTATAAGGGGTGTCAGGAAGAGGGTAAGAGAAGGATGAGAATACTGATGAGAGTGAAATTTGATCACAAACTAGGCAGGAATTAAGAAAAACTTTTCTCTTGCAACAAATTGCAACACTGTACGTAATAAGCTCTTCTGAGTGAGAACCTCTCTGATATGAAGGTGACATGGACACAGGAAAACATGAAAAAAGAGCAAGTCCCCTTGGACTTTGCATTCAAACATGACACATACATTTATATTCATACAGAAAGAGTAGTCAGGATATGCATCATGCCGGTCATTATGTATGGTGCAGTACTTCGTCATCGAGAGTGAGGAACTTGCTGTCGATAAACACCTATTTCATAGTGTGAGTTGCATGAGGAGGCAATTCGATGTTGATGACCTGCTATCCTTAACAAAGTAATCGAATTTATATTCTAAAGTATAAGGATATGACTATATATATATATATATATATATATATATATATATATATATATATATATATATATATATATGAGAATTTATAGTCAGATCCTTATACGGATGACTATGACTATATATATATATATATATGTGTGTGTGTGTGTGTGTGTGTGTGTGTGTGTGTGTGTGTGTGTGTGTTAGATAATTTGCATACGTAATACACGCTTGGTGAACATGTCTCTTTTAGGACGTGACTCACTAAGCAGACTATTTTTTCGCGGTAGGTTGCCATTAATTTCTACGGTAGAATAGTTGCCAACCAAGGTTATAGAACCCAATCATTCCTGCTAATAAACCCATAGCTGTAGGAAGAAGAAATGGGTAAATACCTATCACAAGGGTATTTGTGCGTAAATAAATGAAACAAATTCAACTAGAATTCGAACTCGCCTCTCCGATTTCTCATTATCCTTTACACCACAACGCGCGCGCGCACACACACACACACACACACACACACACACACACACACACACACACATATATATATATATATATATATATATGTAAAAGAGATAATAACGATACACCTGTCAAAAAAACTTCCACGTATCTCCGAAGAAGGGAAAAATGTTTTTAAAAAAGAAAGTTGTAAGTAGATGAACATAGTCAAAGCGCCCAGACCGAGTCAGCACGTAACCCAAAGAAAAAACCCCGACAAAATCCCAATATATATATATATGTTAATAAATGTAAATATTATCCTAAGTCAAAAGCACGATTCGAAGTTTTATGCACTAAAAAACAACAAAAACACAATTATTACCTGCCATATAATCGCCAAAACAAAGTCTTATAATGAAAAATGAAATAGATGCATTTTATGCCTTTTAGAAAAACTTGTTATTTTAAAACACTTAAATAACGCTAATTTACTAAACAAAAGAAGTAAATTAATTATTACATGCAAATTAATTATTATTGCATGCAAATTAATTATTATTACATGCAAATTAATTATTACATGCAAATTAATTATTATTACATGCAAATTAATTATTATTACATGCAAATTAATTATTACATGCAAATTAATTATTATTACATGCAAATTAATTATTATTACATGCAAATTAATTATTATTACATGCAAATTAATTATTACATGCAAATTAATTATTATTACATGCAAATTAATTATTACATGCAAATTAATTATTATTACATGCAAATTAATTATTATTACATGCAAATTAATTATTACATGCAAATTAATTATTATTACATGCAAATTAATTATTACTTGGAAATTAATTATTACATGCAAACATAGAAATTAATAACTGCTCAAATATATTTACCCGGATTCATACAGATTCTTCTACGTAGACGCTTTTACATTATGAATATTATTAATTCCTTATGTTTTTCCTAAACTAAAAACAAATCATCCTCTTTGACTCATAGGCACAAAACGTATATCCTCTGCCCTAAAAATTTTAATTCATTTTATGAGATGTTACTTTTCAATTCCATGTTTAAGATTTAGTTTAAATTGAATTAAATTATATAATAAAAGAAATAAAAAGATAGCTTTCCAGCCTTATAATACATGCGAGAACCAAAATTTAAAATCCCAGAATGATCTGTTCATAATATGAACCTGATTGTGCATGAAATTTCGAGTCTTGCTACAGACGTAAAATAATGTGAATATTAATTAATACATACTTAATAGCTCTGTTATATCTCATCGAGCACTGTTTTATTAACACCATAAACTATTTATATATCTGCATGCACTTGTGTGTATATGTATATGTACACTACAGGCCATAATTATAAGGCAACCTAAGTTTTCTTATTTTTATTTATTTCATGCTATTTTTAGCATTTACTGCCAAATGAAAATAGAATGATTTGTTTGTTATTATTACTTTGCAAAATTTTACAAGGCAAGGAAGCAAAGTTGAACTTGTCCGTATCACCCTAAATTTTCTTCATCCTTTCATTGATGAAACTGCAATATATGTTATCTATATATATCTATATATATATAAAAGGCAATCTGTGAGTCTGTGTGTGACAGTTTCCTATGCACGCCTACATTTTTTAAGCTACGCCATTCAAACTTTCTAGGGACACATATATACAGGGAAGCCAGGTGAACACATACTTTTTGAGTTTAAGTTCAACAAATTTTCTCTTTCACACTTCTTGGCCAAGGCGGATAATTGCTCCATAAAACATCTAAGATCTAAGATGCTTGCTTAATTACATCACAGAAATCAAATCACACGTGTCAAACGCGACTAAAATATTTAAAAAAATGAACCTTTATAATTAATTTTAATTCCGAGGTTTTAAAAATTCATTTGGTCAACAAAAAAAATGTGAATATTTTTCCCCATAATTTTGAAACAAAAGAAATATTTTTAAAAAAGTGCTTTTTCAAACAAAAACAAAATATGTAAAAAAATAAGTGCAAATGGTTAATTTAATTATTTAAGTCTTTTTTTTTTCAAATTTAATATTTCATACTTCAGAAAATAAAATTAAAAAAATAAAGCTTTTGTCGCTAAATATTTCATGCAAGAAATCAGCTGTCTGTAATTCGTGTGGCATTAATGTAACTTTTTCCTATAAAATTAAATGTCTACATTTTTAAATATACTTCGAAATTTCTGATCTAAGAGTGTAATACTTTTTATATTTCTAATTTCAGTAAAATAAAATAAATAATTTTTATTTTTATGTTAAATTCATTTAGTCAACAAAAATTTAAATATTTTTCCCCGTAATGCTGAAACAAAAACAAATGCAATGTTGTTTACGATGTCACACAAAACATCAAATCACTTTTACGCAAAACAAAAGAAAATAGATTTTTTAATGCTGACAATGGTTACTAACAGCCTCAGCTCGCCTTTCCAACTTTCAATAAATGATTTCCATCCACTCCTCTACTGGCATCTTCTCCTACTACTAAAATGTTCTGAGTTGCACGGGCAACGCCGGGCTATGATGCTAGTTATTAAATGTTTATAAATTCATTTGATGCACATGTTATTGTGCAATATTAACAAAAGAACCAGTCTATTTTCATTTACAATTATTTACTTGGCAATAAATACTAAAAAAATAGTATGAAATACATCATTTTTTTAAAACACGGGGGTGACCTAATAATTATGGCCGGTAGTGTGTATTTATTGAGATCCGTATGTGTGTGTCTATAAATGTGTGTATATGTGTGCATGAAAGATTCAGACAGAGTATATCTGTAAAAGAACAAAATGAATGAAGACAAAAGGAAAACAGAAAGTAGACGACGCGTTTCGTCCTTTGAAAGACTTTATCATAGTAAATGTTAGGATATAATTTTGTAACAAGCATCTATATACCTGTTGCAAAATAAAATCCTAGTATCTAAATACCAAGATGTGCACTGTGGTGCGGTGAATATCGGCTCGGAAGGAGAAATCGGGGAGCCGAGTTCGAATTCACGTTGAATACATTGCATTCACTTAAGCACAAATACCCTTGGGAAAGGTGTTAGTCCGTCTCTTTCCTCAAGTTGTGGGTTAAATAACAGGGCAGATTGGCTGGCAACCAGTCTACCGCAGAAAGCAATGGCAACCTACTGCGGGATAATCTTCTGCCGAGTCAGTCATGTTTCTTTCGAGACATGATCACCCAAGCGTGTATCACGTATGACACTTAACTAACTGACTGCTCTATATAGCAGAGAAAAATGTTATTAGTTATTCAAAGCCTTTTTGATATGGGAGTGTGCATGAATGTTCATCAGGTTAGCGGAAATGTCAGGCGGGTTCATGGATGTGAGGTAATACAATCCCAATAAACGGAAGTGATTATGAGAGTTTTCAATATATATATTGAATTTGTTTCTAAATTATTTTGGATTGGGATTTATTTATTTTCAAAGGGGGGCTTCCTCTTTTCGTATGGGGACTTCCTCTTTTTACTAGAGTGGTTCTCAGAAAAAAAACGTGTTGCGTACGCCGTTACGCCAACACTGTTACCATTTTTTTATGGGAAGGACGTTTTCCTTAATTCCTGCTTAGTTTGTGATCAACGTGAAAATTCTCGTATATAAATACCCGTCCCAAAATAAACTCTTTCCATTTGCCTTGACAAAGTCTCTCAGAGAACAAAACGCGTCGTCTAAGATAAGTTTTTCTTTTGTCGTTATTTAGGTGTGTGTGTGTGTGTGTGTGTGTGTGTGTGTGTGTGTGTGTGTGTGTGTGTGTGTGTGTAAAACATAAGAGAATAATAGATATATTTTGAATTTTAAGTAATGTAGAAAGGCTAAATTTAAATTATTTATTCCAGTAAAACTTATATATACAGTATTTAGGTTTGACATTTAAAATAAAATGATAGAAAAAATGCAAAATAAAAATAAAAAAGAGAGACTAATTTCAGCATTTAATGAACAAGCAACGGTCAAAATGTTAAATCCACCAAGCTAACTTAAGCTGAATATTTGGTACATCGCTACGATTTATGTAGGAAAGAAAGATAGATACATAAATAGATAAATAGATAGTGAGTGAGAGAGAGAAAGGGGAGGGAGAGAGAGAGGGAGAGAGAGATTGTGATAGATGGATAGATAGATGTGTTGACTGAGATAGATAGATAGATAGATAGATAGATAGATAGAAATGAAGAGACTGTGACAGATAGACAGAGAGAGAGAGAGAGAGAGAGAGAGAGAGAGACAGAGAGAGATACAAATGGACTGAAATAAATATGAACAGACTTTGATAGATAGATAGACAGATAGATAGATAGATAGATAGATAGATAGATAGATAGATAGATAGATATGAACAGAAAATGATGGTTAGATAGATATATGAATATGAGTAGACTGAGATAGCTAGCAAGCTAGATTTTTAGATAGATAGGACAAGAGTTAAATTGATAGATTTCTAAAGAGACGAGCATAAAATACCAATTTTGCATGTGACGCTTACGTAGAAGCAATGTCAAAGAGATTCAGTATTAGTCAAACGCGTAAGCTACTTCACTGTTTATAGTTCTTAGTTTTACGTTTTAATATTTACTCTGTTTTCTTGATCGATATTGGAGCCAGCCGATTGGTGAACGGCGTGCTCTTATTGGCTATTTTGTCGACCAATTCTGATCATGTGACAAAAACGTAACAGGCGGAAGTGAAGAGAGTGAAAGAAAGCTGAATGGATCTATGAATGAACGAACGAACCAGTAAATGAATGAATGTCAGGATGAATGAATGAATGAATGAATGATTGAATGAATGAACGAGCGAGTGAGTGAATGATAGTAGTAATCATCGTCAATTTTATAATTCATACCAGTTGGTTAGTCGTCGCCTACCTCACCAGTACTAGTGTCTACGCCGCTTACCAATGCCACTTTGATACTTCATAAAGCTTCCTTTCTCCTTACTTATTGTCGACGCTTCTCTTAGTCTGTGGCAAGGTTACAAATGTCTGTAAACTGGATAATCTTAATCCCTTGATAATAGTCATGTTTCTTCATTCGATGGTGATTAAGGCAGGTCGCGTTTTATTTTTGCAAATATAAATCAATTCAAATCTACCAAAATTAAAAAATTCCACTGCTTGTTCAGGTCATGAAGAGTTTTTTAAAATTGATATTCACTCACTGATATTTCTAATTAGTGGCTTAGACTCGGCATCAGCTGACAGCAAGCCCCTTTGATACTGGTGATCTCCTCTTAGTATTGCAGGTGTTGCTCATCAACGATACTAGCTGGATGATTCCGAATCCTCCTTTGATTTCTAGTACCTCCACACTTTTTCTGAGATGTTATGGACCGTCTCAGGTGCTACAATAAAAACTGGCACGACTGTCGCGCGATGTTTCAACATTTTTTTAAATCAAAATCAAAATATTATCCGTGATTTCAGTTCCTTTTTTCCGATTTATTTTATTTTATTCCGAAACAGCGAATTCCGTGTATATATCTTTTTGTTTAAAACTATCGAAACTGCTCTTCTCGCCTTATTTGGGCAATCCGTTTGAATTTCAAAGTCTCAAAGAATTCTCTGTTTCATTTTTTTCCACATTTATTCTACTCTGTGCATATACCACATGTTGAGTCTTCGCATCCATCATAGTTGTTGGAATGTTAAAAATTCAAAATTTGCTTCAACTTACAAGCAAAAGCATATTGTAAAGAGCCCTGAAAATCCACATCCTGAAGAAAACCTGCATATAAAAAAAGAACTGTTTGACGATGATAAGGGATACTTTACGTTTCGATTCGGACTACTGCCAAGGATTAATGTAGAATCTGCAACATTTGCCTAGTAACGAATGTTCCTTCTTGCCGCTTTGCCTAGAATCAGTGTACAAGACTTGTCTATTGCAAAAAAAAAAAAAGTGTGTCTTATATATATATATATATATATATATATATAATTCCAGGTGAAGAGGACTCAAGGTTTTACTATTTTGAGTGACCCGCCATTTATTTTATTATGAACAGTGCCCAATATAATGAATATTATAGTGCTTAATATAGTTATGTAGTTATGAATAGTTATGAATTATTGTACATTGCGACACGAAAATTTCTGTTTCCAGATAGATTTTCATCATCAGGCAAGGTTTGATGTTGGTTGTGCAGATGATTTACATTTAAATAACAAAAATCTTTGGTTTGCTGTGTATGTATGTGGGTTTCTTTTAACTAATCAGAGCGAATATTCATTTTGGGACTAGGCCCTAAAGAATACATACTAACCAACTTTTTTTCTTTTTCCTCCCTCATCCTATCCTTCCTCCTTTTTTCCCTCCTTAACGGTCAAGATGTCAACCTGCCTTTAACTTAGTCATATCATTTTCCCTTTTTTCCTCTCTTTTTTTTTTAATTTTATGGCCTTTGATGTGATATTTTCATTTAGTACCAAGGCTGTACTTTTCACTTTCTTATCATTTATCATTTTTGTTTCCATTTGTTTATTTGTTGTAAAGTTTTTTTTTAAAAAAGAAAAAGATTTTAAATAAATACTTTTATATTTCAATTTATTTTGAGAGTTTGCCAGTAATTATTTTCCTTGAGCACTTGTTAGTTATATGCATGTTATTTCATTTAGATTTTACCCAGTTTCTAATGGGAACAATTTGCAATGTCTACACATAACATTTATCTCATTGCATTTATTTAATAGATTTTTATTCTTAAGTGATTTAATAATAAATAGTTTTTCGTATAAACATAATGAACATAATGAAACAGCACACCACTTCATTTAATAATAACAAATACAAAAATAGAACATCCCTATCAAAATATCATTGGTATCGAAAGGAAATAAAAAACACCACAGTAAAGTAGAAAATTTTAAAAGACGCTAAAACATGTAAGTCCTTAAATGAACCATGTTCATTATGTTTATACGAAAAACATACACAGCAAACCAAAGGTTTTTGTCATTTAAATGTAAATCATCTGCACAACTAATATCAAACATTTCCTGATGATGAGAATCTATCTCGAAACAGAAATTTCCATGTCACAATGTACAATCTATCTATCTATCTATCTATCTATCTATCTATCTATCTATCTATCTATCTATCTATCTATCATAAAGTGTATAAATATGTATAAACTACAATCTACTACAAAATTGTACATTCTGTTTCGACATTGAAAGAACAATGTCTCATCAGGTAGTTAATATTGATGATAATATACGTTATTTAAAAAAAATTAAAAAATTCTCTTCCATTTATTTTTGGTAACCTTTTCGTACGATGTAAAAGGATATTAAAAAAGAGGGGGGAAAAGAAAGAGTAGAAAATGTGAGAAAGCAAAAAGAGTAATAAAAAAGGGAAAAGAAAGAGGAAAGAGAAGGACAAAGAGGAAATAAAAAGCAATGAAAAAAACAAGAGAGAAAGAACCGAGAGGAAAGCGCCAATGGAAACGGCCAAGAGAGAGAAACTCCAAATTTAGGCAGAAAGTAAAATATAGACAGATACAGATATCGATCACACAACGTCTGGGCTTAAGAAAGAGAAAAAAGTGAGAAAATGCGCCAAGGAAAGAAAGTGTCGTGTCGGGGAAACAACAGAAGCAGCAAAGAAATAGAAATTTCAAAGTTTGGCCGGAAGTGAATTGCACATAGATACATTCGTTTGTTACATTCTATAAAACTAAATTTTCTTTTAAAGATTAACGTTTATTACCATCATTATTAACTAGCTGATGAGACATTATTCTTTCAATATCGAAACAAAATGTACAATTTTGTAGTAGATTGTTGTTTGTACATGTTTTAAAGTATAATTTATAATAAATATTCATTATTCTATTTTTATATTGAGCACTGATTAAAATTAATATTTTGAACGTTGCAACTATTTTCTTCGTGCCTTATTCATTTCGGTATATATATATATATATATATATATATTGATGTAATGAATATGTATACACCTTAGTTCCCCCTCACTGGAATGTGATTGTCTGGTGTCAGCCATAAATGCAGACGAAGGCAAAGACGTCTAGACAGAGAGAGAGGGAGAGAGATCGAGTGATCTTATACCAGAAGTCTATCGGTCTACCACCATTGACTACGCCTACGTCTCGAGACACTGCATACGACGATTACGTCTACATACTAGATTGACATATCCGGTTACATTTGCCTTAACCACTTAACAATCTCTTATTGATATATATCCCTTTCCGGGACATATCAGTTGGCGACGAAGAATTCGAGACGAGTTCACAAGAAAAAATACTCACGAAGAACGTTAGAAATACTCGTTATCACTTACAGAAAGTATGTTTTTCCTAGTTTTTTTTTTTTTGGTTTGAAGACTTCTAACGAGGAACGTTAGAAGAAGAAAAACTTTGGCAACGATTACAAAGAGTAAGAAAGTTCCCCCCTCTTGTTGGCCTTGGAATAATTTTTCTGTACATAAATAAATTGAATACATTATTAAAATGAAACAAATTGTTGAATTAATTAAGGTGCTACAAGGCACTTTACAGCAACAACAAGAACAACATAAACTTATTCAGCAACAATTATAATTTCAACAACAACAATTTATGTAACAACACGAAACGTTCGAAAAATTATTCGAACAGCAGGCAAAAGATAATGAAGTATTTTGGAAAACATATTATCGAGGAGAACAAAAGAAACGGGTGCTACATTTTTTTCCGCGGAAGGTATTTCAAATTCTATCTGAATTTAATTACGACCTCGACAGTGGTTCAACGTTTCCAACTTATTTTCGTAGATTCAAAACAATATTTAGGAAACGACGCGAACAATGGTCGAACGAAGAAAAAAATTAGCTATTGTTACAGAAGTTTAACTGAAGAGAATACGAAATACACAAATTTAAACCTTCCAAAGAAGCCAGAAGAAATGACATTCAGCAAAATAGTTGAAATTTTATGGAAAATTTTCGATAAAAGAGACAGTATATTCAACACATGATATAAGTGCCTAAATATCGTAAAAGAAGAGGATAATAATTTTGTTAAGTATGCAGGTATAGTTAATCCACTGTGTGAGGCATTTAAACTAAATTAATTGTCAAGCGATATGTTCAAGTGTCTAATTTTTGTTCAAGGAGTAACGACACCGAAGGACAAATATATTAGGTCACAATTCCTCACTATCATGGAACAGGATCTAGAGATTACGCTACAAAAAGTAACGGCAGAATGTTAGCAATTTATAGATATAAAAAAAGACATTACTCAGATTGAGGAGAAGAACATTTCGCGAGTAAAAACTGTAAGATAACAGAAGTGGAGACAAAATAAAGAAAGAAAATTGATATAAAGTTTGTGTAAAGAAAGATTGTTTTTTTAAGGATAAAAATGTTTTAATTGTGGACGTGTAGGCCATAGAAGTTCGCATTATCGGGCAAAACAAAGAAAAGGAAAAGAAAAGTCGCGAACAAAGATGAATGTAGTTTGCTCGAAAAACAAAATTATGGAGAGTAAAAGAAGAAAATATCTCAATATAAAAATAAATGGTAAGACCGTAAAATTATTACTCGATTCTGGAAGTGACATTTTGATAATCAACGGGAAAACATGGAAAAAAATGGTTACACATGGTTGACTAACACAGAGAAGATTGGTAGGGAAGTATCAGGAAAAAGACTGAAGTTTAAAAGTGAGTTAAAATGTAACATTGTAAAATTACAAATCAAAAGTATAAGTGCTCCCTGGTTCAGAAAACCTCTTTGGTTTAGACTGGATCGTATTATTTAACTTATGGGAATTATCGGTAAATTCTTTTTGTAACAAAATTAACGTTATGGAGAACGACAGGTGGAAAAAACAGAAAGATTTATTGCGGATTTGAAAAAAGAATTTCTACGTGTCATTTCAGAAGGATTAGGTCTGTGCACGAAAACAGAAGTCAACTTCGGAATGAAAAAAAATGTGAAACCAATTTTCAGACCGAAGAGAAAAGTACCGTTTTCAGCACTAGAAACAATTAATGAGGAATTGGTTGGAGAAAAGTGGCGTAATTTCAAAAGTCGATTACCCGGATTGGGCATCTCCAACTGTATATATAAAAAAGAAAACCCGACAAATCAGAGTGTGTGCAGATTTTTCGACAGGTTTAAATGACTGTTTGAAAGACTATGCGTACCTTCTATCGTCTCCTGGGGATATATTCAAGAAATTTAACGGAGGTAGAGTGTTTTCAAAGTTGGACTTGTCGGAGGCTTACCTTCAGGTTAAAGTCACTGAAGAATGTTCAAAGTACCTGACAATAAGCACACATAAAGGGATTTTAAAACTAAACCGACTTCCGTTTGGATGGACGGTAGTACCAAGTCTATTCCAGCAAATAATGGATACAATGTTGGCTGGTATGGAGTATTCAGTTGCATATCTAGATGACATTATGATTAAAAGGGAAATCGAGGCCCAACACAAAATGTATATTAGAGCAATATTTCAGAGAATTGAGGAATACGAATTCAAGCAGAGTGATGAAAAATGTGAGTTCTTATTAAAGAAGAATAGATATTTAGGACAGATCATTGACAGTAGTGGGTATCGACTCGGAACGAGAGATCGGCCTACTGAGTTCGAATTCCAGTTGAATTCATTGCATTCACTTACGCACAAATACCTCTGGGAAAGGTATTAATCCGTATCTTCCATCTAGTTATGGGTTAAATAATAGGACAGATTGGGTTCTATAGCCTTGGTCGGCCACCAGTCTACCGCAGAAAGCAATGGCAACCTACTGCGGGATAATCTGCCTAGTCAGTCATGTTTCTTTCGAGACATGATCACCCAAAGCGTGTATCACATATGACACTTAACTGACTGACATTGACCGTAAAGGAAGAAGACCAGATCCGCAAAGGGCTGAGGCTATAAAAATATGCCAGCACCGGATAATGTGGCTAAACTCCAGGTGTTATTGCGATTAGTAAGCTATTATACCGTTTATATCCCGAAAGTACATAATATGAGAGCTCCTTTAAATGAGCTGTTGAAAAAGGGCGTAAAGTGGATATAGTCGAAAGAATGCGAGCATGCTTTTAAAAAGATAAAAAAAAAAAACTACCTATTATCAGACCTATCGTTAGTACATTTCGACCCGAAGAAGAACATTATTGTAGCAGCAGATGCTTGTAATAAGGGACTAGGTGCTGTATTGCTTCATGAATTTCAGGACGGATCTAAGAAGCCAATAGCACATGCCTCAAGAATGTTACTGCCCGCTGAACGAAGTTACAGCCAAATAAAAAAAAAAGAGAGTTTAGCAATAATTTACGCTGTGAAAAAAATTCCCAGGTTTCTATATGGAAGAGAGTTTCCTCTGCAAGCAGATCATAAACCGCTGTTATGAATATATTTAGAAAAGGAAAACGTATTCCAACTCACACGGCAAATCGACGACAGCGTTGGGGTGTAATTCTATCAAATTATAACTTATGTGCCTTCAAAGAAGCTGGGTCACGCCGATGGGTTATCAAGATTGATACCTGAATACACGGAACCGTTGGAAGAAACCGTAATAGCGTCGCTAAGAGACGGAAGTGAATTGTCGAATCTGGTATGCAACACTATTAGAGAACTTCCGGTTACGCTAGAAGATGTTAAAAAGCAGCGGATAACGATGATTTCATTAAAAGAAAATAAAAAAAAAGAACGTTGGATTAATCGAGAAATCTAAAAATTGAATTAGAGTGTCACCGTTTTTATTCTGCAATCATGTATTACTATACGCAGATATATTGGTAATTTCGGCTACTCTACAAAAGAAAATTCTGAAAGAATTTCACACTGGCTATTCAGGGATTTCCAGAATTAAATCTTTGATGAGAAGCTATACCTATTGGCCGAGGATGAACCAAGGCATAGAAAACCTGGTGAAACAGTGCAGAGGATGTCAACAGCGAGGGATCCACCGGTAAAGATTCAGCCATGGTCAGAGACAGATGTCCCATGAACTCGATTGCATATCGACTATGCAGGGCCTATAAATGGATCGTACTATCTAATTGTTGTGGACAGTTTCACTAAGTGGCCAGAAATTGTTAAGTGCAGAAATCCGACAAATACACTAAACGCACTTAACGAAAGTTTTAGTCGTTTTGGTATCCCTAAAATTTTAATCAGCAACAACGGAACGCAGTTTACGGGAAAAGAATTCAAGGAATTCTGTTCATCATTGTCCATTGATCACGTGACAATGCCAGTACATCACCCAAGATGGACAGGCGGAAAAGTTCATGGACACCTTTAAACGAGCGTTAAAGAAAAGTCAAGGTGTGCAGACGAATGACAAAAATATTTTTGGCAGTATATAGGATCACAACAAATCCGAATACGACGTCAGGATTATCGCCAGCAGAGTTAATGTTTGCGAGAAAAATACGCTCTGTATTCGACAGGCTGTTGCCTAGTCCGGCGAAGAAACCTACGAAAAATAAAACCAAATGACTAAAACATATAAGCCAGGTGAAAAAAAAGTTTTTTTAAGAACTTTAGGGCTGAAAAATGTTTTGGGAACAAGGAATTATAACCACAAGGTCTGAACAGGTCATATATGACCTAAAAGGAGGAAAAATTTCGGTGCAAACGACATTGGAATCAATTGAGGCCCAGACACACAACAGACTTCACGGAAAACACCAAAGAAATTCCAATGGAAGTCCTGTATGATACATTTTAAATTCCTTTTCCCGGAAGTCAACATTCGCTTATGGACGTATTCCCGACCTCAAGGCCAGAGGCACCAGTGTGTCAAACGTCACCACGGTAGGAAGGTGTGAGGCGAAAAAGACTTATGAAAAAAGTCGATCGTTTATGTTCAGACCCTAAAAAGAGGAAATATTGAAGTTAAATTTCACAGGAAAATTTAGCTTAGGGGGAGGTGATGAAATGAATAGGTAATGAATATTCATTATTCTATTTTTATATTGAGCACTGATTAAAACTAATATTTTGAACGTTGCAACTATTTTCTTCGTTCCTTATTCATTTGGGTATATATATATATATATATATATATATATATATATATATATAATGATATAATGAATATGTAATGAATATGTATATATCTTGGTTCTCCTCACTTGAATGTGATTGGCTAGTGTCAGCCATAAATACAGACGAAGGCAAGGACGTCCAGACAGAGAGAGGGAGAGAGATCGAGAGATCTTCCACCAGAGGTCTATATATATATATATACATGGTAAAATTTAAGGTCTGCTATATTAATTAATTAATGTTCTCAATATAAGCAATAGAGCGTATCAATGTAAATATAAAATAGACATTAAAGTCAACACCCAGAGGTAACCGTCAGTCTATGTCCTGGTATTATATAATTCGAGACACCCATGATGTATAACAGTATTTCTTAATAAAAAAATAGTGCAATTATGTCACTTGTGATCGCCATACACTTATTTTATCTCGATCTGTTAACACATTTCAATTACAGTGGATAGGTTAGAAAGTCAACTCTGTGTTTAAAAATAGTTTTATTTTAAATTTCATGCTATAAATGAGTAATACTTGTATAAATCAGATTAATTTAACATTAAATTTGCTAATTTTCTGAAAATAATGTGTCGCAGATGTATATTTTATTTTTGCAAGAATTTTAAAAACTAAAATTAACTTTTGTTTACAAATCTGTCGATCGCTAAAAAATAACAGAAAATTGAAAAAATAAAAAATTAAATAAAAATTATATTCCAAACAATATTATTTCTGTTTGAAACACACCAGGGTATTTTGCTTACTGGAAATAGTAAAACTAAAATAAAAGTTTTTAAGAAAACGTTTTCATGTTTGAAAAATTAATTTTAAATTTAGATATCGGTAATAAGTGGAGGTACTTAATTTTAATATCGGAAAATAAAAAAAAATATATTGCAGAATTTTTCCAGTTTTAAAATAATAATAATAATAATAATAATAATAATAATAATAATAATAATAATAATAATAGCAACAACAACAACCACAATAATAATTATTTATAAACTAATAATAATACTAATACAAGTACAACTAATTTCTAAACTGATAATAATAAATTTTAAACTATTATAATATTATTAATAATTTTAAACTAATAATAATAATAATAATAATTTTTAATGTAATAATGATAATTTTTAAGCTAATAAGTTTTGAAATATTACTACTAATAATTTTTAAACTACTACTACTAATAATTTTAAAACTAATTATAATAATAATTATCTATTATAAGAGCCGTGTATGTCTGAGCCATCCTTCACAGTTTCCTATTGTGGCCAAACAATAAAAGAGAGGAGGATTACTTGTGATAGTTATAGGAGAAACAGACATGCGTACAGTAGCAAGAAACAAAGACCTTATTAGAGAGAAGAGAGATAAGATGAAATCTGAAATAAAATTAATTATATTTCCATATACTACAAACAGTTAAGTAAAAGTGGCTTAAGAAATGTCTATGAAGGTCAATCTTTCTTTGTTGAAAGGTGTGTATGAGTGAGTAAAGAAGGTTGACTTATATTCACGACTGCAGTTAAGTTCTTTGATGGCTATGCCCAGTGTAATATTTTGGAGGAAGGAAAATGACGCCCTGATGAAATGTGTGTGAGAATGTCAGAGTAGATTTCACTGTTTTCCTACTATAATTTTCTGACGAATCTTAATTCTTAAGCTCATGGCGTGTTCTACGACAATAAAATATCTGTAGAAATTCCCCTATCGACCCGTTAAATATTTGAGTTTAACAACTTTAATAAAACATTGCAGTACCAATCATAAATATGGTCGTTATTTTAAAGAGTGGGTAGAGATGAAAACATTAGGAATCAACAACTTTCTTCATTTCACTGAAGCAGCCGTTAAGCACTTTTGTCTTCCCTTCGTTCTTTCTTACTTTCTTTATTTCTTTACTTTCTTTGTTTCTTTCTTTCATTTATTTTCTCACTGAAATCAAGTAGTGACTTTTCCCATCTTTTCCCGCAATCAAAACAGAACAGTCCATTATTTAATTATTGGCAAGAGATGTTAAGTATTTTTATGTTGTTTTTTTTTAATCGTATCACCCCGAGCAAGGCGGTAACGCCACTGAAGCGCAGGGGGCTACGTAAGAGTGAAAAGATTGGAAAAGAGAAAGCCGGAAACCACATTCTAAACAGGGAACAAGGGATGATCCTCTTCACCTGTTCAATAGACGTGGGTGGAGTGTGAACCGAGCGATAGATTAGTCTATCTACTCCAATTGAATGTTCCCTTGTCTTATAAACATTTTTCTTAATAATAATTAAAAAAAAAATAATTCAGCAGACAATGTTATTTTATTTTATTTATTGTAATTGGATTTCTATTTTGAAGACGTTTATTTCCCTTCATTATTTCTTTGTTTCTTTTATATTCTCACTGAATTTAACTATTGTCTTTTATCTGCTAAATATTTGAGCTTAACAACTTTAACAAAATATTTCACTAACGATTGTAAATCATAGGTATAAAATGAAATTATTTTAAATTGGCAACTTTTTCTATTTCACTGAAACAGACGTTAAACATTTTTACCTTTCTTTTTTCTTTTTCTTTCATTCTTTCTTTAATCATTTATTCCCTGAAACCAAGTAGCGTCTCTCATATATATCTTTCCCTTTTTTCCACGCTATCAAAACGGAATAGTTGCTTATTTATAAATTATTTGCAGGGCTTAACGTACAGACTAAGGAAGAAACTTAAAGAGGAACATGCTGAATTAAAATAAGATTAATATAAACGTTATATTTGGTAGATATCCATTTTTTTAATCAATGTAACTGACGTCTACAGAGCTAGGTAATCGAGATTTAATAAAGATGCTGTGCCTTTTGCTAGGGCTCGTTGGAAATAATCGATATTTAATAGTAAACAAACATTTGATTGATTCTGCGATATCTCAATGTTTGTTTACTCCCGCGACATATCATTTTTCTGAAGGCTCACCTAGACACGCTTACACGTAAACTTTTCCCTTTTTTATTCAGTGGGCTGCTTTCGAAGGGAAAACCTCTCACAAAATACAAACAAATACAAGAAAAGGGATTCGGAATTTTTGCATTTTTGAAAGCATGTTCTTTTTTTAAATTTTGTCTACAAACAAAACAAAAAAAAAATTATTTTATCAATGTTCTCAGATATATTTGTCTATATTTCTGACACAATGTATTGTACTTATTTACAGTATTTACATTGTGCGGATTGTTGTCCTTATCTTTGTTTTATATTCATGACGTTTCGGCCCTTGTACGCTGAAGTTTTCTTTGGGTGATTGGAATTTAGAATTTAAATCTTTACTTTTCACCGGGTTTGATTCTACTATTTTTTAAACTACTACTAATTATAATTGTAAACTAATATTATTATTAATAATGATAGTTTTTAATTAATTGTAATAATAATTTTTAAACTAATAATAATTATTGTAAACTAATAGTAATAATTGTAAACTAATATTATTATTATTAAGATATATAATAATCTTTAAGCTAATCATGATAATACAAATTTAGAGCTATTAATAATAATTGTTAATTTAATAATAATTTTTAGCCACTAATAATAATAATTATTAAGCTAGTAATAATAATAATAATAATAATAATAATAATAATAATAATAATAATAATAATAATAGAAACAACAACAGACTGGATGATACAATTAGTCAAGCAACATGAAGAAAGAAAAAAATATTCAATAATAAAAGAAGGCAGTAAACACAAACAAGATTTACATTTACTAGATTCTGTAGAAAAACAAAACAGAAGCCAAGAACCAACTATTGCGGCAAAAAATATGAAAATGAAAGCCAAAGATAAAGCTCTTGAACAGATGAAACAACGCTGGAAAGACAAACTTCTACATGGCCAATATCCAGAACGTGCCAATACATCCAATGTTGACAAAGTTAATACTCATCAATGGTTACGTGCATCTGGATTAAAGTCTGAAACTGAAGGCTTTATTCTTGCAGCACAAGACAAGTCATTTCACTAGAAACTTTCAGGCAAATATTATGCATAATAATATGGATCCAAAATGCCGGTTTTGTGATAAACACCAAGAAACAATAGACCACCTAATCTCAGGCTTTTCTGTGCTTGCCCCAAATGAATATAAAAATCGCGACGATAGAGTTGGGCAATATTTACATTAGACAATGTGCAAACATTATGGAAAATCTGTAAACAAACACTGGTATGAATATCACCCAGCACCGGTTACAGAAATAGAAGATGTCACCATTCTATGGGATTACACCATCTACACAGACAGAAAAATTGAAGCAAATAGGCCAGACATTATTGTTAAAAACCAGAAAGAGAAACTTGTCTATTAATTGATATGGCTTGTCCAGCGGATTATAACATAGCAACCAAGCAATTTGAAAAACTGTCAAAATATAAAGACCTGGAAATTGAAATAGAAAAAAATGTGGAAATTGAAAACAAGAGTTGTGCCAGTGATAATAGGTGCACTTGAAATGATAAAAATTTAACAAAACAACACATTGAAAGAATCCCTGGAAACTCCAGCTTAAGAGATATACAAAAAATTGTCTTATTAAGTACAGCCCACACACTAAGGAGAACTTTCTCTATGTAACGCTAGGGATGATGGGGAAGATAGAAAAAACATGAAATGGAGCCATAACAACAAGCCACGACTTGCCTTAGGTCTTCCTGCAGACTTGGTTGGCAGTGCGACCATAGCAGAAATCGAAATATGATGAAAAATTACACAACAATAATAATAATTTTTAAACAAATAATTATAATTTTTATTCAAATATTATTAATAATAATATTTTTCAAACTAATAATAGAATAATTAAAGCTAATAAAATTTTTTGAACTTTTAATGATAATAATTTTAGGAGATTTTCTTTAAAATAGATGTTCTGGGTATGACGGTAAACTGCATGCAACAGCAATGCTTCTGATGGGGAGGTTGTGAGGAGCATGGAACCACCTTTTAATTGCTGTTGTTTCCAGGTTCACCCTGACTCAGTGGTAGCACGTGTCAGGATTCCAGCTATGGGTAACTAGATAACCCCCAAAATAGGGTTAAAACACTATGAAAGTATTAAAAAAGACTTTTATGGAAAAATATACATTTTTGAAGGAAAAATAATACTAAAAACACAGTTTTGAAGGAAAAAATGTTACTATCAATACATTTTTGAATACAAAACTAAAAAACATCATCAGTTTTCTAAAATAAATAAATAAAATAAAAATATTCCATAAAAATCTGACTAAATTAACCTTTTCACTATAACTGAACATGAAAAAAAAAAACTTAATAAAACGCCACCTTTTTGGCATTAAATAATCCACAGAGGTTGATATGACGTTAAACAAAACACAAACTCAAAATCTGGCTAAACCAACCTTCTCACTATAACTGAACATTAAAAAACAAATAGCTTAAACCCCCACCTTTTTGGCATTAAATTGATATGCCGTTAAACAAAATTCAAATTCAAACTCTTTAAAATAGAGATTAAGAAGACATTGTTTTATCTTCGACATCTGGAATTATAAAAAGTAATATAATATCACAGCCTAATATCACACTTGTGTACAATGACTGTCCTGAATGAGTCCTAATAGGCTCTGCGGTGCCTTGAGATAATGACCATCTCGATGGCAGTGCAGGTAAAATACGAATTTACTAAGACCTTTCAGGGCAAATCAAAGAAATCTACTTTGTTGCACTTGAAACCGTCTTTTTTTTTTCAGTTAGACAACTATTTCCTGGACACTTCCTACCTCGAAAAACGTCTTGAATATACCTGACATAATTGGGAATTTTCAAGTGGCAGCGCTGTGTTGAACAGCTCAAATGCCGAGGAAAATATTGTTCAGGAGTTTGAAAAGAACCCGAGGAAACATATTTTAGAATGTTTTAAAATAACTTTACTATCAACTTCTACCGTTTTTTCCTCGTAGCACTGCCAATTAGCATGGACCAGGCTTGCCTCCCAGAGAGTAAAACACTACGCCTCCTTGGTCTCACACTTTCAGCGGACCTCAAATGGAATGACTATATCGAATCCATTGCTAAATCCGCTGCTATGAAAGTCGGTTCTCTGTGTAGGGCCCGGAAGTTTTTTCCGTCTAAATCTATCCTGCACATTTACAAATCTACCATCCGCCCGTGCATTGAATACTGCTGCCATATCTGGTCGGGTGCCCCTGCTGTTCTCCTCGGGCTTCTCGATAAGGTTCAGAGGAGGGTCTGTAATGTGATAGCTACCGACTTGGCAGACCGCCTGCAGTCTCTCTCCCACCGGCGAGACGTGGCTTCCATGTGTCTCTTCTATAAATACTTTCACGGCTTCTGCTCCGATGAACTTAGATCACTGGTGCCCCCTAAATACGAATTTGCACGAGATACTAGATTAGCAACTAGATCCCACCCTTTTACAGTGAAACCGATAAAATGCAGCCGTAACTTCTACTCCAACAGTTTCTTTCCTCGCACTTCCCGAATGTGGAATTCTCTTCCAAACGATTGCTTCCCCGACGGCTACAATCTCCAGGAGTTTAAATGTAAGGTCAATACACACCTCCTAACACACTAACCTGCTCCCATTCTATCAAGCACTCTTCCCATCTGCCCGACCCTCATCCTCGCTATCCTTACTCATCTGTCACCTTTCTCCTGACATTCCCTATGTCTATCCACTCCTTCTCTTTACCTTCCCCTATGTAGCCCCATGCGCAATAGTGGCAGTGGAATGCCTTGCTTGGGGTGAGATGATTAAAAAAAAAAAATTAAAAAAAAAGAAGTCCTCACTATAACTGAAAATTATCCTGTTATAGTTAAAAAATTATATAACCTAGTCGTATGTTCATAATGTTTAAGCTTTTGGTAAAGTCACACAATTGCCCTAGATACTAAACTCATCTAATCTCAGTTACATCGACTACTTATGGGAGGTATTGAATCATACACGCTACGTAAGGGATTCACCACATAGCCTAATTTATTAGTGCCACCAATTCAAACATTTGCCGCTAGGAGATATCATGCTACCACGACAGAGTCGAATCACCCTGATTTGTAAAAAAATGTTGCACTCATACAATATTCACCATTGAAGAACTGACTACCGCATGAAAGCCTCGCAGAACTCTTAAATCTTAACGTTTTCTTGTTAAAGACCATTCGTTATTTATCCCCCGTATCCTCATAATCTTCACTTCTTACCACTTTTACTTTCATTTATATCATATTGGTCATTCATCATTGCCATTTAGACAGTCACTTATTTTTATCTTGAGTGGTTCTTCATCTTTGTATTAGAGGAAATTGAGTAAAAACTCAGATGAAAAATTTAGAGGTTTTGTAGGCGAGTAGTGTTTTTCGGACAAACAACTTAACATGCAAATCAAGATGTTTTGATTTATCAGAGTCGTCCTGATCCTGGTCGTTGGGTGTAACGATAAACTGCATCCAGCAGCAATTGGCAGTTTTTGAGGAGCATGGAACTACTTCTTAATTGCTTTGTTCCCAGGTTCACCCTGACCCGGGGTGGTAGTATCTGTTTGGGTCCAAACTATTGGCAAATAGTTAAACCCACCAAACTGGGAGGGAAAAGAGACGGATCAATCAGTCAGTCAGTTAAGTGCCATACGTGAAACACGCTTGAGCGATCATGTCTCGAAAGAGTCATGACTGACTGGGCAGAAGATTATCCCGTAGTAGGTTGCCATTGCTTTCTGCGGTAGACCGGTTGCCAGCCAAGGCTCTAGAACCCAATCTGTCGTGTTATTTGACCCATAACTGGAGGGAAGAGACGGATTAATGCCTTTCCCAAGGGTATTTGCGTGGAAGTGAATGCAATGAATTCAACTGGAATTTGAACTTGGCTCCCCGATTTCTCGTTCCGAGCCGATATCCACTGCACCTCAACGCACATATCCTGTTAGAATCGTACATCACGTTATTTTAACGGAACACCAGCAGAAACTGAGCAATATTCTCGAAGCACATAGCGCTTTTCAACGTTCCTTTTCTTTCAGAGGCAAGTAAAACTTGTCATTGATAGGAAAGGATGCTGTGGTGGGCGTGACTGCCGTGGCGAATAGTTTTTCGAAGGTGCTGCTCCACACATCTACACCATACGCGTAGTCAACACCTGCATGAAGGAAAACTAATGTGCTCCTGGTGATCCACTAGCAAGACCACTGGAGATAAGCGCAACTGTGTTATGAAATCAGTGGAAATTTTATTAGAGTCCTGCTTCAAGTAAATGATTCCTGTTGACATTCCTTTTTTTTTTTTTTATCATATCACCCCAAGCAAGGCGGTAACGCCACTGATGAGCGGGGGGCTACGTAAGAGTGAAGAGATTGGAAAAGAGAAAACCGGAAACCGCATCCTAAACAGGAAACAAGGGATGAGCCTCTTCACCTGTTTAATAGATGTGGGTGGAGTGGGAACCGGGCGATAGTTTAGTCTATCTACTCCAATTGAAAAAAAAAAAAACAAAGTGAGAAGATTAGAAAAGAGAAAACCGGAAACCGCATCCTAAACAGGAAACAAGTTAATAAAATTTTTTGAACTTTTAATGATAATAAATTTAGGAGATTTTCTTTAAAATAGATGTCCTGGGTATGACGGTAAACTGCATACAACAGCAATGCTTCTGATGGGGAGGTTGTGAGGAGCATGGAACCACCTTTTAATTGCTGTTGTTTCCAGGTTCACCCTGACCCGGAGTGGTAGCACGTGTCAGGATTCCAGCTGTGGGTAACTAGATAACTCTTCACCTGTTCAATAGATGTGGGTGGAGTGTGAACCGGGCGATAGTTTAGTCTATCGACTCCAATTATTCCTGCCTGTATGTTAGGGTGGCACCCCTGTCAGTCTATTGAGTAATGGACTATTCCTGACGTCATGTCCGGTTACCAGGTTCTGTTTTCCGGGCAGTCAGATCCAGAGACTGAGAGAGTAAAGGTCGTAACCTGATTTGTCCTGTAGCTGAGTGGAGATACAACTCAGCTTTAACAACTATTTGTATTTTTGTTAATACATTATTTTATTTCACTGTTCCCGAGTCTTCGTGTTAGTTATTTCAACAATAACTCCACAATACTGAACATATTATCTTATTTGTTTTGTGAGCTGGGTTTAGACTGCCATTGCTATTTCGATAATGCGTAGATCTACACTAGCGACTTTATTACGTGACTCTCCAGAACCTGGTCTACCAGTGTAGCATATTTAACCACTGTAGCCCATTTTAAAATCACGCCACGTTCAGGGCGCACAGCAATTCTAACAAATAACTATCCATAATCCTCGAAAGTTCACACCTTTTAAAAAACAGTTCTAGTTGAACAAAGGAGCATATGTTCGTCTCTCTCTGTCTCTCTCTCTCTCTCTCTCTATATATATATATATATAGAATATATATATTCTCTATATATAGAGAACACTCTAGCTATTAGCGTATGGTGCATCACACGCTAAAAGTCTGCCTCCTTGTACCGAGCGCCCATAACTCAGAGGTAGAATCGCCAACTGACGCCAATTCGGTTGGGTTTCAATCCTGGGTAAAAGCAATCGGATGTCTAACCGTACCGATATGTGTACGGATGACTATATATATATATATATATATATATATATATATATATATATATGCGGTGTAGATATAGAAGAATCTAAAGAAGTATCCTGTATATAAATTGGTAGGGTAACTTACTAGGAGAGCTCTAAATATATATGTATATAAATACATATAGAGCAAATATACGTAAAAATTAACAGACACGTTATATGTGTGTGTTATATTTTTACGTATATTTGCTCTATATGTATTTATTTTACAGGTGTAAAATCTTCTGTACAATAAAGACGGAAGCTGAAGATGGTTCGCCTGAAATAGACCTCACTTCCACTTACCTATGGAATAACGTGTCATATTTTTACGTATATATATATATATATATATATATATATATATATTCAATTTGTAAACGAGTTATTACGCGACCTAAGTTTCTACCATGAGTGGTGTCTTCAGGCGATTTTCAATAACTATAGTTATTGAAAATCGCTTGAAGACATTACTCGCGTAATACTTAGTTTACAAATAGAAAATATACAAAAGTTCCACAATTTAATTGTATTGCACATTTTTTAATTCAAATGTGCACTGGTCTAATTTTATTATGACCAAAAATTAAGTAATTAAACAATCAATCAATATATATCAGGACAGACCGAAAGATACAAAGGAAGAGAAGCAGACATAAAGCCAAAAAGTCACTGAAAGATAGATACATAGATAGATAGATAGATAGAGAGAGAGAGAGAGAGAGAGAGAGATAAAGAAATAGAAGAAAATATTTAGAAATGTAAAACGGTCTAAAATGTTTGTAAAACAAAATATTGTTAAGGTTAACTATAAGAATGCTTCATAAAATATATTTGCATATATATATATATATATATATATATATATATATATATATATGATTGCTGTGGAAAAGTTTGTGATTTAACTGAGCAGAGTGATGAAATCGTAATCGTGCCTTCACGAAACTTCAAAGTCGGAAAGTTAAGTGACAAACTTGTCCACATTAATCCTATTAATGCTTTATTTCTATATCGAGCACTTTACAACAAATTCCTGCTTGCCAAAATATATTTTTATCGGTAAACCACTAAAAGCAACAATCTTGGCATTAAGCCTTACCACAACTCACCAATATATAGGAGAGAGAGAGAGAGAGAGAGAGAGAGAGAGAGAGTGAGAGAGAGAGTGTTGTGATATGGCAAAATGAAGTATAGAATCCTTCCAAGGGTAAAATGAGCCTGTGTCTGAATTTTTAAACAAATTTAATTCCCAGTGAGTTTCAGCTTTGCCATTGCTATCAGCAAGGCAAAAAGACATTCTTTTTTTTAAGATGGCTGGCTTCAACTTTCGCATGAACAGATCCAAGTTAGTTGTTCTTGCGTTAGATTTCCAAACAGTGCGAGAATCCTTGACAATTTGTACTTAGAGACCCTGACTCGTCCAGAAACTAAATCGTTTCTTTTGTTTTGGGCATCAGAATATTTTTTTTAGTAACGCCTACTTCTTCATGTTTAAATAGTAAACATAGTTTTTTTTATTTGTTACGTTGTATGAGAAGAAAAAAATCAAATAAATTTTGTTAAAAATAGAAGTAAAATGGTGCTGAACTGCTACGTAATAGCAATTTTCCTCTGTTGTCGTAACCGTAGGAATTACTGTACTAACAAAAGATGCTAAGAAAAAACATGAACAGAAAATGTTTTAAAGAAACGGAAAAAAGACTTAGAACCAGAATAATGCTGTTGAACTTTTTTTGAACACCTGGCGATGTTTGTTGTGGTGCAGTGGATATTGGCTCAGAACGAGAAATCAGAGAACCGATTTCGAATTCCAGTTGAAATCGTTTCATTCACTTACACGCAAATACACATCGGAAAGCTATTAATCCGTCTCTTCCCTCCAGCTATAGATTAAATAACAAGATGGAGTGGGTTCTATAGCCTAGGTTGGTAACCAGTCTAGAAATTAATGGCAGTCTACTGCGGGAAAATCTTCTGCTCAGCCAGTCATGTCTCTTTCGAGACATGATCACCCAAAGTGTGTATTACGTAATACACATAACTGATTGACTGAATGAAGTAAAAGTGTCTCCAGGATTTGACACTCACAGAACATATTTAATGCTAGTAAAACGACAAATATTGCAAAAAGCCACAAAAGATGGGAAATAGTGGAGAGCTACGATCGTACAATTCCCTTAGAGAAAAAACACATGTTATAAGAACAAGATTTTCCGTAAGATGTTATATTGGCTGTTATTTGTTGGTAAATATAACGAAATCAGAATTACATATATATATATTTAAGTATATTGACCAAAGAAGTTATTTTTGGCAAGAATTTTTTTGGAACCACACTATTCTTGGGTCAAAGTTTGCTTTGGGCATGAAATAACTGATTCCATTCCCTTAACTAAATTACGGTGAATGAATTTCATAGATGAAGAAACAGAACTGCAGCTTAACCGGCCATAAGCCGTTTAAGTAAGTTCCCTGGATTAACCTAGTTTCCACGAAACGTAATATTCTTTGCTTTTTATGGGCTGCTTACTTCGGTTTTGCGTTTGTGTCTCGCTTGTCTGTATGCAACACAGGATTTTCCTTTATTCCCTTCAACCCGTGCCAACACATTTCTCTCTGTCTCTAACTTCTCTCTGTCACACACACACTCTTTCTCTCTCTCTTACTCACATATACATATATGACTTACAGAAAACTCCTTCACGTATGTCGAAATAAAAAGAAATGCAAGCAGCATACATTTTTCACACACACACACACACACACACACACACACACACACACACACACACACACACACATATATAGGAAAAACTACTAAAACGTTGTAAGTTAAAAATGTATTTTTTTGACAGTATTTATTTATTTCTATTATTATATATATATATATATATATATATATATATATATATATATATATATTTGATATTTCAGACCGGCCTCAGCCTTTCATCAGAAACAAATAATTTTAAAATTTAAACTAGAAGCGTCCGTCGCGAGAAGCGTCCGTCGCGTGAAGCGTCCGTCACGTGATGTAGAAAGCAATAGCGTTTGAATATTTTAAAACGTAAATCTAACTGTAATAATACTTTCAAATGTTGTTTTAAAGAAAATTTTTTTATGTGTATCTAATTATGGATTATCATTATGCGGTATATATATTAAGTGTATCTAATTATGGATTATCATTATGCTATATATATATATATATATATATATATATATATATATATATATATTTAGTATATCGAGGCAGCAAGTAATTTCCTGAACATATGCTATCAAATATAAGAGACAATGAATGTCTATTATGTTTAATCATGAGCCGTTCTAAACGTCGTATTTTTGCTTTAATTTCAGTTGAAAATAAAGACAAAAATTCTCCAACATTTGGATAATTATTTATTGGCTTTCTTCTAAGCTTTCAGCTCACATGAGCCATCTTCAGAGAGGTTGTTTAAACTGAAATATTATAAAATCCACCATCACCGACGATTTTATTTTGTGTTGACATAAAACTCCGCTTGGCAACGGCAATAGTTACCAAAAATAATAAACGCAGTTCCTAAGTTTGTGATGCGGATTTATGACGTCATACCGCGGGATAGCGCGAAATGACAACAAAACCATGTAGTCAAATGCAATGTAATATGTTATTTCCTGTTTTAAAGTTGATTTTATTGAATGTTGGTTGTTTTGATTTGATGTACATGGCTTCCAATATCTGCAGGTTCCTCTTACTGTGTGTATGAGTAAGGATCACCGTATTGTTGACCAAAATCTGTCTGATATTACCTACATGTTTATCAGACAGATTTTGACCTTTCTACAAGAAAATGGTGTCCATCTCTTGGGACATCCTGCATGCTCACCAGACTTGAACCCAATTGAAAATGTTTGAGGATGAATGACAAGAGATGTTTATCGAAATGGCAAACAATATTCAACAAAAAATGAACTTCGTGAAGCCATCTTCAGAAGCTGGAGCAACATCCCCCGCACCTTAATGGAAACGCTTATTTCTAGCATGCCCGACAGAATGTTTGAAGTCATCAAAAGCAGTGGAGATAGAACTTATTATTAAATTTGGCTATTGAATGTTTTCATACACTTTTCATGCACTTTTTATACAATTTCATAGAATTTTTGTCTCTGGTCTAATCATTTTGATCATGTGTAAATCGCCTCATTTTATAAAAATGTAAATTTCTAAATAAAATGTTTGGAATGTAGCTTTTTGTTTCCATAACCTTTTAGATTGTAGTATTGGTAACCTTAAGTGGGAAGAGTTTAAAATCTATCCGTAAAAAAAAATATTTTTAAAGATTTTTAAGTGGTCATAAATTTTTGATCGGGAGGGTATGTATCCACCAACCATGTAGAAAATCTATTAATCTAAACTTTTTTATAAATAGAATTTTGTCTGTGTGTGTGTGTGTATGTGTGTGTCTGTGTGTATGTGTGTGTGTGTGTGTGTGTCTGTTACCTATAGACTCCGAAACGGCAGAACCGATTTTCTTGAAAATTTACACAATTGTACTATAAGCGTCTGCGAGTGTTCTTAGCTAGGTTTTGTGTCGAGGTACCCCCGATACATATCGAAAATCGATAATCGAAAAAATCGGGTTATAAAAGGAGTGGTCTGATTTTAATCAAATTTGATACACTAATAGACAAAGACATAAGAAACGATATTCAGAAGTTTCAAGGTTGCAGTTCTTACAATAGTGAAGAAAATCGATAATATATATATATAAAAGGCAAGATGTTTGTGTGTGTGTCTGTTTATCTGTCTGTATGTCTGTATTCTTTTCAGCCCTTTCATTTTAGTTTTTGTTTCGGGTTTGGCTCTAAGTATGTATAATTGTAGTTCTTAGTCTCAGCCATGATACCACATACTCAGAGGACTTATTTAGCCTTCAAAATTCAGTTTACGACGAAAAAAATTTATTTGATATCGATACCAGGAAATTAAAATTTGACTTACATCCATTCATTATTCTTTCAGTCTACGGTTTCGCTTTAACTGGAAACAACTATTGCTTTTTAGTCTTTCGTGCCAACGTCCAAAAAGTCTGAGCTCCAGGACCATGGATTAGTTTTAAAGCTTTCATTACACCCGAGCAACGCCGGGCTATACTGCTAGTATAAATGTAATTATCTGCTATGTAGAAAACCTAACGACACAATTGTACATATTAGCAATGTAAAAAAAAAAAATTAACTGCACAGACGTACTCAGAAGCCATTTAGATAACAACAAAAATGTATACATAAGCAGTATGACATTATTACTAATAATTAAATGTACTTGTTAGTCAAGTCAGAAATTAACAACAAATGATTAACAACAAACCATGTAGAAACACATCGAAACAAATGGAATTATCAGCCATGTAGAAAAACCTAATTATAACATGTAATTAATACCCATGTTGAATGTCTAAAGGCACAAATGTACATATTTTGCATGTTATAAAACTAATGACAAAACTCCCGTAGAAAATCTTATAACAAAATTCTGCTTATCGGCCATGTAGAAATCCTAACGACAACAATGTACTTAATAAACAAGTAGAAAATCCAATGGCACAAATGTACTTGATAGCCGTGTAGAAAACTTAAAGACACAATTATATTCATTAGCTATGTGAAAAGCCTAACAACACTAATGTATTTCCCAGCCATGTAGAAAACTGTATAACACAAATGTACTTTTCAGTCATGTAGAAATCCTAACGACACAATTATACTTATTAGCCATGTAGTAAACCTAATGACATGAATGAACGTTTTAGTCATGTAGAAAGCCTAATGACAGAAATCTACACATCCGCTATGTAGAAGACTCTACGACCCAAATGTACTTATTAGCCATGTAGAAAAGCGAACGACACAAATGTACTCATCAGCCATGTAGAAAAATTAACGACATTAATGTACTCATTATCCATGTAGTAAACCTAACAGTTCAAATGTACTTACCAGCCATATAGAAAACCAGATGACACAAACGTACTTATCAGATTATGTAAAACACTTCTTGGCAGAAATGAACTTATCAGCCATGTAGAAAACTTATAGACACAAATGTACTCATCAGCTATGTAGAAAACCAAACGACACAAATGTCCTTGTCAGCCATGTAGAAAACCGAACGACACAAATGTCCTTTGTCAGCCATGTAAAAAACCCAATGACACAAATGTACTTAACAGACAGATACAAAAAGTAAGAACACAAATGTACTACTGAACAATGTAGAAAGTGGAACTATTTAGAAAGTATTATGATACAAAATTACTTATTAGCCATGTAGCATACCTAACGATACAATTGTATTATATAGCCATGTAGAAAACGTAACGATACAAATGTAGTTATTAGTCATGTAGAAAACCTAACACCCTAATGAGGCAAATGTACTTATTAGCCATTTACAATGACCTATCATTGCAAATACACTCCTCAACGATGTAGAAAACCTAACCATATAGGAAACATAACAAACCAACTGTGCTCATTAGCAATGTAGAAAACCTAATGACAAAAATGTACTTATTAGCCATGCAGAAAACCTAAGAACGCAAATGAACTTATCAGACTTGTAGAAAATCTAATGACACAAATGTATTATCAGACATGTAGAATACGTGACGACACACATTTATCATAAGCCATGCAGAAAGGTTAATGAGGAAAATTTATCTATTAGCCATGTGATAAACCTAAAGACACATATGTACTTATTAGCTATATAGAAAACTAATACAACAAATGTACTTATAAGCGTTGTAAAAAACGTACGAATCAAATGTACTTATCAGCCATGTAAAAAACCAAACGTCAGAAATGTGCTTATCCGCCATGTGGAGAACCTAGTGACACGAATATCTCCATCAGCCATGTAGAAAACCTAACAACACAAATTTACTTATTACATTTTAGAAAACCTATGGACAACTCTCTCCTTATCGACCCTGTTGAAAATATAGCCACAAAAATCCACTCATCGGCCATGTAGAAATCCGAACGACATAAAAGGACTTGTCAGACGTGTAGAGAACCTAACGACACAAATAAACCCAGCAGTCATGTAATAAATCGAACGATAAAAAAGTAATTATTATTAGCCTCGTAGAAAAACTAATGACAAAAAGTAGTTTTCATCCTTGTAGGAAAACGAACGACACAAATGTATTAATCAGCCATATGACACAAATGTTATTACTAGCCACGTGGAAAACCTAAAAAATAAACTGTGCTTATCGGCAGCGTAGACGGTCTAACAGCAGAAATATCCTTATTAGCTATGTAGACAACCTGAAAACAAAAACTGTTAATCAGTCATGTAGAAACGTAGCAAACTAAAAAGACTTATCCACTCATTGGCCATGTAGAAAACTGAACGAAATTAAATTACTTATCAGCTATGTAGAAAACCGAACGACACAAATGTCCTTTGTCAGCCATGTAGGAAACCGAACGACACAAATGTCCTTTGTCAGCCATGTAAAAAACCCAATGACACAAATGTACGTAACAGACAGATACAAAAAGTAAGAATACAAATGTACTCATCAGTAATGCATTAAACCGAACGATAAAAAGTATTTATTAGCTATATAGAAATGTTAACAACAAAAAGTACTTTAGAGCAAAGTAGAAAAAAGTCAGCCAAGTAGAAAACCTAATAACACAAATGTACTTATTAGCCATGTGGAAAACCTAATAACACAAATGTACATATCAGCCTGGTAGAAAACCTAATAAAACAAATGTACTTATTAGCCATGTGGAAAACCTAATAACACAAATGTACATATCAGCCTGGTAGAAAACCTAATAACACAAATGTACTTATTAGCCATGTGGAAAACCTAATAACACAAATGTACATATCAGCCTGGTAGAAAACATAATAACACAAATGTACATATCAGCCTGGTAGAAAATCTAATTACGCAAATGTACTTATCAGCCATGTAGAAAACATAATAACACAAATGAAAACTTAACGACTAAATTCTGCTAATAGGACATGTAAACAACTTAACAGTACAAATTTTCTTATCAGCACTGTAGAAACCTAAAAACCTAACAGTAATTAACAGTCACGTACCAAAAGAGGATGAATCAAATGTATTTATCAGCCAAGTGGTCAACTAAGCAACATAAATGTACGTATCAGGCATGTGGAAACCTAACGACCCAACAGTGCTTATCAGCCATGTACAAAAGAGAATGAATCGAGTGTACTTATCAGCCAAGTGGCGAATCTATCGAATAAAATGTCCTTACCAGCCATGTAGAAACCTAACGACTTAACAGTATTTTCAGCCATGTACAAAAGGGACCAAATCAAATATGCATATTAGACAACCTAACGACCTAACAGTACATATGAGCTATGTACAAAAGGGAATGAATCGAGTGTACTTATCAGAGAAATGATGAACCTAGCGACATAAATGTACTCATGAGCCATGTAGAAACTTATCGACAAAAAGTACTTATAGGGTATATACAAAAAGGAACGAATCAAATGCACTTATTCAGCCACATAAAGTACTTATGAGTCATTCAGAAAAGTAACGACAAAACAGCAATTATCAGCCATGTACAAAAAGTAAGGTGTCAAATGTACTAATCAGCCAAGTGGCGAGCCTAAAGACAAAAATGGCCTCATCAGCCTTGAAAATACTAAACGGCCTAACAGTTATTTTCAGCCATATAAAATAAGGATTTAATCAAATGTTCTTAGCAGCCTAGTGGCGAAATTAATGACATAAATGTAGTTGTCAACCATGTGGAAACCTAACGACCGAACAGTAATTAACAGACGTAAAAGTGAATGAATCAAATGTACTTATCAGATATGTGATAAACCTAGCGACACAAATATCGTTATGAAACATGTAGGAACCTAACGACGTATCAGAACTTACCAGCCATGTACAAATGTTAATGAATAAAAGGTACTTATTAAGCAAGTGATGAACCTAGAGACATAAATGTATTTATCAGTCATGTTGAAACCTAACAACGTAACAGTACTTATCAGCAATGTGCAAAAAAGGAAATAATCAAATTTATTATCAGCCAATTGGTGAACCTAGCGGTACAAATGCAATTATCAGCCATGTGGAAACCTAACGACCTAACAGTAATTATCAGCCATGTACAAAAAGAATGAATCAAATGTACTTATCCGCCAAGTGGTTAACCTAGCGACATATATGAATTTATCAGCCATATAGAAAAGCTAACGACCTAACAGTACTTATAAACCATGTACGAAAAAGAATTAATCAAATGTACTTAACAGCCAGCTGGTGAACCTAAATGTCGTTATCAAGCATGTAGAAACCTAACGACCTAACACTATTTAACAGACATGTAAAAGGTGAATAAAGTAAATGTACTCATCAGCCAAGTGATGAAACTAGCGACACAAATATCGTTATCAGCCATGTAGAAACATAATGACGTAACAGTAATTACCAGCCATTTACAAACGTAATGAATAAAACGTACTCATCAACCCAGTGGTGAACCTAGCGACATGAATATACTTATCAGCCATGTAGAAACCTAGCGACAGTACTTATGAGCCATGTACAAAGGTGAATGAATCAAATGTACTTATCAGCCAAGTGATGAACTGAGCGACATAAATATCGACATAGCCATGACGAAACCTAACGACGTAACAGTAGTATCAGCCATGTACAAAGGGAATGAGTAAAATGGAGTTAGTTAAATGTTGAAGCTATGTACATAAATGTATTAATCAGCGATGTAGAAACCTAACGACCTAACAGTAATATAGAAAATGAAATTAAGCGAATAAAAATGAGCGAAAAGGTAAACCTAGCGGCAAGAATTCATTTATCAGCCATGTAGAAACCTAACGACGTAACAGTACTTATCAGTCATGTACAAAAGGGAAAATATCAAATGTATTACCAACCAAGTGGTGATTCTAGCGACATAAGTGAAATTATCAGCCATATAGAAACCTAACGACTTGACAGTAAATATCAGCCACGTACAAAAAATGAGGCAAAATTACTTATCAGCCAAGCAGTGAACCTAGCAACAGAAACTTTTTTAGCAATGGAGAGACCTAACGACCTAACAACCTAACAGTGGTTGATAGCCATGTAAAAATGAATGAATTTAATGTACTTGCTAGCCAAGTGGTGAACCTAGCGACATAAATGTATTCATCAGAGATGAAACAGTACTTAACGTAACAACGTAAACGTAAATATAAGCAATTTACAAAAGCTAACGACAAGACCGTACTCATCAGCCATGTATAAAATGAAATGAAACAAACGTACGTACCAGCCTAGCGTCACAAATATTGTTAACGGCCATGTAGAAACATAATGAACTAGCAGTATTCAATCAGTCATGCATAAAGTAAGGTAATGAAATACACGTAGTAGTGAACATAGCGGCATCAATGTACTTATCATCTATTTGGAAAACTAACAACAAAACAGTAGTAATCAACCATGTATAAAGAAAAGTAATCAAATGCAGGTAGTGTTGAACCTAGCGGCATCAATTTACTTATCGCCCATTTGGAAACCTAAGGACCCAACAGTATTAATCAGCCATGTATAAAAAAAGTAATCAAATGCACGTAGTGGTGAAACTAGTTGCACTGATGTACTTATCATCTATCGAGGAAGTTAAAGAGCTAACAGTACAAATCAGCCATCTATAAAGAAAAGTAAACAAATGTACATAGCAGTGAACATAGCGGCATCAATGTATTTATCATCCATTTGGAAAACTAACGACCTAACAATACAAATCAGCCATGTATAAAGAAAAGAAATCAAATGCATGTAGTGGTGAACCTCGCGGCATAATTGTACTTATCATCTATTTGAAAACTTAACGACCTAACAGTACAAATCAGCCATGTATAAAGAACAGTAATCAAATGCAGGTAGTGGTGAACATAGCGGCATAAATGTACTTATCATACATTTGGAAACCTAACGACCTAACTATACAAATCGGCCATGTATAAAGTAAAGAAATCAAATGCACGTAGTGGTGAACTTAGCAGCACGAATGTAATTATCATCTATTTGGAAACGTAAAGACTTAACAGTATAAATAAGCCATTGATAAAGAAAATTAATCAAATGAATGTAGTGGTGAACATAGCAGCATCAATGTACTTATCATCAATTGGGAAACCTGACGACCTGACATTACTAATCAGCTATATATCCAGAATAGTAATCAAAAGCACGTAGAGGTGAACCTATTGACATTAATGTACTTATCATCCATTTGGAAACCTAACGACATAACAGTACTAATCAGCTATGCATAGCGAAAAGTACGCAAATGCACGTAGTGGTGAATCAAGCGGTATTAGTACTTATCATCCATTTGGAAACCTAATGACTTAACAGTACAAATCAGCCATGTATAAGTAAAAGTAATCAAATAAAAGTGCTGGTGAACCTAGCAGCATAAATATCATCTATTTGGAAACCTAACCACCTAACAGTAAAAATCAGAGATGTATAAAGAAAAGTAATCAAATGCACGTAGTCGTGAACCTAGCGGCATAAATGTACTTATCATCTATTTGAAAACCTAACGACCTAACAGTTCAATTCCGCCATGCATAAAGAAAAGTAATCAAATTCACTTAGTAGTTAACCTAGCGGCATGAATGTACTTGTCATTTATTTGGAAACCGAACGACCTAACAGTAGAAGTAAGTCATGTATAAAGAAAAGTAATAAAATTCATGTAGTGATTAACCTAGAGGCATAAATGTATTGTTATCTATTTGGAAGCCTAACGAAATAACAGTAAAATCAGTCATGCATAAATAAAAATAATCAAATGCACGTAGTTGTGAACCTAGCGGCATAAATGTACTCATCATCCATTGGGAAACCTAACAACCTAACAGCACAAATCAGCCATGTATAAAGAAAAGTAATCAAATGCAAGAAGTAGTATATCTAGCGGCATGAATGTAATTGTCATATATTAGGAAACATAACGACCTAACAATAAAAATCAGCCATGTATAAAGAATAGTAATCAAATGCACATAGTGGTGAACCTATCAACATGAATGTACATAACATCTATTTGGAAACCTAACGACCTAATAGAGCAACTAAGCCATGTATAAAAAATTAATCAAATGCACGTAGTGTTGAACCACGCGGCATAAATGCACTTGCCATAAATTTGGAAACCTAACGACTTAACAATAAAAATCAGCCATGTATAAAGAATAGTAATCAAATGCACATAGTGGTGAACCTATCAACATGAATGTACATAACATCTATTTGGAAACCTAACGACCTAATAGAACAACTAAGCCATGTATAAAAAATTAATCAAATGCACGTAGTGTTGAACCACGCGGCATAAATGCACTTGCCATATATTTGGAAACCTAACGACTTAACAATAAAAATCAGCCATGTATAAAGAAAAGTAATTAAATGCACGTAGTGGTGAAAATAGCGTCATCAATGTACTGATTATCTATTTGTAAACCTAACGACCAAACTTTAAAAATTAGCCATATACAAAGTAAAAAATCAAATGCACGTAGTGGTGCACCTAGCAGCATCAATTTATTTATCATCTGTTTGGAAACCTAACGACCTAAAAGTACTAATCAGCCATGTATAAAAAAATAGTAATTAAATGGACGTAGTGGTGAACCTTGTGGCATAAATTTTCTTATCTCTATTTGGAAACCTAACGACCTAACTGTACTAATCAGCCATGCATAAAGAAAAGTAATCAAAAGGGGTTAACCTAGCGTCATGAATGATCATATATCTGGAAACCTAACGCTCTAACATTACAAATTAGCCATATATAAAGAAAAGAAATCAAATGCATGTTGATGTGAACCTAGCGGCATAAATGTACCGATCATCTATTTGGAAACCTAACGATCTAACGTTACAAATCAGCCAAGTATAAAGTAATGTAATCAAATGCACGTAGTGGTGAACCGAGCAGCATTAATATGCCTATCAACCATTTGGAAACCTAACTAACGTTTAAAATCAGCCATATATTGATTATATTTGATTACATTTTTTATAAAAAGTAATGAAATGCACGTAGAGGGGAACCTCTCGTCATGAATGTACTTATCATCTATTTAAAAACCTAACGACCTAACAATAAAAATCAGCCATGTATAAAGAAAAGAAATCAAAGGCTTGCAGTGGGGAACCTAGTGGCATTAACGTACTTATCATCCATTTGGAAACCTAATGACATAACAGTACAAAACAGCCATGTATAAAAAAAAGTAACCAAATGCACGTCGTGGTGAACCTAGTGGCATCAATGAACGTATCATCCATTTGGAATGCGAACGACCTAACAGTACAAATCAGCCACGCATAAAGTAATGTAATCAATTTCACATAGTGGGGAAGGTAGCGGCATTAATGTACTAACCATCCAATTGGAAACCTAACAAGCTATCAGTACTAATCAGCCATGTATAAATAAAAGTAAACAAATGCACTTAGGAGTGAACAAAGCGCCATGAATGTGCTAATCATGCATTTGGTAACCTAGCGACCTAACAGTACTCATCCGCCATGTATATAGAAAAGTAATCAAATGCATGTAGTGGTGAACCTACCAGCATAAAGGTACTTATCATACATTTAGAAACCTAACTAACTAACAGAACAATCAGCCATGTCTACAGAAAAGTAACCAAATGCACTTAGTAGTCAACCTAACGGCATCAATGTACTTATAATCTATTTGAAAATCTAACAACATAACAGTAGTAATCAGCCACGTATAAATAAAAGTAATCAAATGCACATAGTTGTGAACCTTGCGGCATAAATATTTTATTCACTTACGCGCAAATACCCTTGGGAAGGGTATTAATCCGCCTCTTCCCTCCAGTTATGGGTTAAATAATAGGACAGATTGGGTTCTATAGCCTTGGTCGGCAACCAGTCTACCGCAGAAAGCAATGGCAATCTACTGCGGGATAATCTTCTGCCCAGTCAGTCATGTATCTGTCGAGACATGATCGCCCAAGCGTGTATCGCGTATGGCACTCAACTGACTGAACGACATAACAGTACAAATCAGCCATGTATAAAGAATAGTAATAAAACGCACGTCATGTTGATCCAAACGGCAAAAATGTACTAATCATCTATTTGGAAACCTAACGACCTAACCGTACAAATCAGCCACGTAAAAAGAAAAGTAATCATATGCATGCAGTGGTAAACCTAGCGGCAAAAATGTACTTATCATCCATTTGGAAACCTAGCGACCTAACAGTACTAATCAGCCATATATAAAGAAAATTCAAGAAATGCACGTAGTGGTGAAGCTAGCGGCATAAATGTATTTATCATCTATTTGTAAAACTAACGACCTAACATTACAAAGCAGCTATGTATAAAGAAAAGTCATGAAATGCACGTAGCGTTGAATCTAGCACAATCAATGTACTTATCATCTATTTGGAAACCTAACGACCTAACACGACAAATCAGCCATGTATAAAGAAAATTAATCAAATACACGTAGTGCTGAACCAAGCGGCATCAATGTTCTTATCATTCATTTGTAAACCTAACGATCTAACAGTACAAATCAGCCATGTATAAAGAAAATTAATGAAATTCACGTTGTGGTGAATCTAGCGGAATCAATGTATTTATCATCCATTTGGAAACCTAACGACCTAAAAGTACAATTCAGCCATGTATAAAGAAAAGTACTCAAATGCACGTGGGAGTGAACCTAGCTGCATAAATGTATTTATCATCTATTTGGAGACTAAGCAATCTAGCAGTGCAAATAAGCCATGTATAAAGAAAAGTAATGAAATACATGTAGCGTTGAGCCAAGCGGCATAAATGTCTTTATCATTTATTTGGAAACCTAACGACCTAACCGAACTAATCAGCGATGTATAAAGTAAAGTAATCAAATGCACTTAGTGGTGAACCTAGCGGCATCGATGTACTTATCATCTATTTGGAACCTAACATGCTAACTGTACTAATCAGCGATGTATAAAGAAAAGTAATCAAATGCAAGTAGTTGCATGAATGTACTTATTACTCATTTGGAAACCTAACGATCTAACATTATTAATGATCCAGGTATAAAGATAAGTAATCAAATGCACGTAGTTTTGAACCTAGCGGCATAAATGTACTTATCATCTATTTGGAAACCTAACAACCTAACAGTATTAATCATCCATCCATAAAGATAAGTAATCAAATGCACGTAGTTTTGAACCTAGCGGCATGAATGTACTTATCATCCATTTGGAAACCTAACAACCTAACAGTATTAATCATCCATCCATAAAGATAAGTAATCAAATGCACGTAGTTTTGAACCTAGCGGCATGAATGTACTTATCATCTATTTGGAAACCTAACAACCTAACAGTATTAATCATCCATCCATAAAGATAAGTAATCAAATGCACGTAGTTTTGAACCTAGCGGCACAAATGTACTTATCATCCATTTGGAAACCTAACAACCTAACAGTATTAATCATCCATCCATAAAGATAAATAATCAAATGCACGTAGTTTTGAACCTAGCGGCATGAATGTACTTATCATCTATTTGGAAACCTAACAACCTAACAGTATTAATCATCCATCCATAAAGATAAGTAATCAAATGCACGTAGTTTTGAACCTAGCGGCATGAATGTACTTATCATCTATTTGGAAACCTAACAACCTAACAGTATTAATCATCCATCCATAAAGATAAGTAATCAAATGCACGTAGTTTTGAACCTAGCGGCATGAATGTACTTATCATCCATTTGGAAACCTAACAACCTAACAGTATTAATCATCCATCCATAAAGATAAGTAATCAAATGCACGTAGTTTTGAACCTAGCGGCATGAATGTACTTATCATCTATTTGGAAACCTAACAACCTAACAACATTAATCATCCATCCATAAAGATAAGTAATCAAATGCACGTAGTTTTGAACCTAGCGGCATAAATGTACTTATCATCCATTTGGAAACCTAACAACCTAACAGTATTAATCATCCATCCATAAAGATAAGTAATTAAATGCAGGTAGTTGTAAACCTAGCGTCATGAATGTACTTATCGTCCATTTGGAAATCTAATGATCTAACAGCCATGTATAAAGAAAAGCAATTAAATGCATGTAGTGGTGAAGATATCGGCATAAATGTACTTGTCATCCATTTGCAAACATAACGACCTAACAGTACTATTCAGCGATATATAAAGGAATGTATAAATAAACAACGAAAAGTAATTTAACGCACAAAGTGGTGAACCTAGCGGCATAAATGTACTTCTCAACCATTTGGAAACCTAACGACCTAACAGTGCTAATTGACCATGTATACAGAAAAGCAATCAAATGCACGTAGTGGAAAAATTAGCGGCATAAATGTACTTATCATCCATTTGGAAACATGACGACACAACTGTACTAATCAGCCAGGTATAAAAAAAGTAATCAAATGTACCTAGTAGTAAACCTAGCGGCATAAATTTACTTATCATATATTTGTAAACCTAACGACCTAACAGGACTAATCAGCCATGTATAAAGAAAAGTAATCAAATGCACGTTGTAGTAATTCTAGCGACATAAATGTACTTATCATGTTTGTAAACTTAAAGACCTAATAGTAATAATCAGCGATGTATAAAGAAAAGTAATCAAATGTACGTAGTGGTGAACCTTGCGGCATAAATGCACTCATCATCTATTTAGAAACCTAACGACCTAACTTTTCTAATCAACTATGAATGTAGAAAAGTAATCAAATGTACGTAGTGGTGAACCTTGCGGCATAAATGCACTCATCATCTATTTAGAAACCTAACGACCTAACTTTTCTAATCAACTATGAATGTAGAAAAGTAATCAAATGTACGTAGTGGTGAACCTTGCGGCATAAATGCACTCATCATCTATTTAGAAACCTAACAACCGATTAATAAGTATCATCCATGTATAAAGTAAGATAATCAGATGTACGTAGCTGTGCACCTAAAGGCATAAATATACTTCTCATCTATTTGTTAACTTAAAGACTTAACAGTACTAATAAGCAATGTATAAAGATAAGTTTTCAAATGCAGGTAGTAGTGAATCTAGCAGCATAAATGTATTTATCATCCATTTGGAAACCTAGCGACCTAACAGTACTAATCAGCCATGTATAAAGAAAAGTACTCAAATGCACCTAGTGATGAACCTAACTTCATAAATGTATTTATCATCCATTTGGAAACCTAACGATCTTCATGTACTAATCAACGATGTATAAAGAAAAATATTCATATGCACGTAGTGGTGAACCTAGCGGCATAAATGTACTTATCATCCAGTTGGAAAAAAACGACCTAACAATACTCTTCAGCCATGTACAAAAAAGTAATCAAATGTACGTAGTGGTTAACCTAGCGCCATAAAGTACTTATCATCCATTTGGAACCCTAACCATCTAACAGCACTAATCAGCCATGTACAAGTGTGAATGTATCAAATGTCATTATCAGCCATATTGTGAAACTAGAGACATAAATATACTGATCAATGAATGGTATGTATCTAGTTAAATAAATGTACTGATCAGCCATTTAGAAACCTAACGACCTAACAGTACATATCAGACATGCACAAAAGGGAATGCATCAAATGTACTAATCAGGCAAGTGGTGAACCTAGCGGCACAAATGTCGATATCTGTCAGATATAAACCTAACAATATAATAATACTTATCAACCACGTACAAAAGAGAATGAATCAAATGTACTTATCAGACAAATGATGAACCGACCGACATAAATCCTTTCATCAGCCATGTCGAAAACTAACGACCTAACAGTAAATATCAGCTATCTACAAAAAAGAATGTATGAAATATTGGAGTAGATAGACTAAACTATCGCCCGGTTCACACTCCACCCACATCTATTGAACAGATGAAGAGGCTCATCCCTTGTTCCCTGTTTAGGATGTGGTTTCCGGCTTTCTTTTTTCCAATCTTTTCACTTTTCCTTATATTTTTCTCAGTTGGAGTAGATAGACTGAACTATCGCCCGGTTCACACTCCACCCACATCTATTGAACAGGTGTAGAGGCTCATCCCTTGTTCCCTGTTTAGGATGTGGTTTCTGGCTTTCTCTTTTCCAATATCTTTTCACACTTACGTAGCCCCCTGCACACCAGTGGCGTTACCGCCTTGCCCGGGGTGATATGATTAAAAAAACTTATCAGAGGTGAACCTAGTGACATAAATATACATACCAACCAGGTAGATGCCTAACGACCTAACACTGATTATCAACCATGTACAAAAAAGAATGAATCAAATGTACTTATCAGCCAAGTAGTGAACCTAGAGACAAAAATATTTTTATCGGCCATGTAGAAACCTAACGATGTAACTAACAGTACACTTCAGCCATAATCAAATGGGATCTAATCAAATGAACATATCAGTTAAATATTGAATCTAGCGACATAAACGTATTTAGAAACCTAATAAACTTAACTGTATTTATCAGCCATGCAAAAATGAAAATGAATCAAATGTACTCATCAGCCAAGTGGTGAAACTATCGATATAAATATATTTATCAACCATGCAGTAAACTAACGACCTGACAATACTAATCAGCAAATTACAAAAGTGTATGAATCAAAAGAATTTGTCAGAGAATTGCTGAATCTACCGACACAAATGTCGTTATCAGCCATGTAGAAACCTAACGGACCAACAGTATTTTAAGTCATGTACAAAGAATAAATAAATGTACTAATCGACCAAATGGTGAAACTTGCGACATAAATGTATTTATCAGCCTGTATAAACCTAGCGAACAAACAGTACTCGTCAGTATTGTACAAAGTTGAATTAATCAAATGTATTATCAACCTAACAACCTAGCAAAACATATCAGCAAAGTACATATGGGGATGAATCAAATGTAATTATCAGCTTAATGGTGAACCTAACAGCATAAATGTATCTATCAGCCATGTGGAAACCTAACGTTCTAACAGTAATTTTAAGGCAAGTTCACAAGGGAATTAATCAAATGTATTTATCAGCCAAATGGTAAACATAGCGGCACAAATGTAATTATCATACATATGGAAATCTAACGACCTAACAGTATTTATCAGGCATGTACAATAGAAAATTAAATGTACTTAACTGCCAAGTTTTGAACCTAGCGACATAAATATATTTATCTGCCATGTAGAAACCTAACGACATATCAATACTTATCAGCCATGTACAAAAGGGAATCAATCAAATATATTAACAGGCAATTGATGACCATGTGGAAACGTAATGACGTAAAAGTATTTATTCGCCAAGTTGTGAACAAAGTGGCAAAAATGTCGTTATCAGCCACGTAGGAACCTAACAAGCTAACAAAACTTATTAGCAAAGAATATAAAGGAATTAATAAAATTTACTTATCAGACTAATGGAATTTATCATATGTAAATATCAGCCTAATAGCAGATTAAATGTACTTATCAACTATGTAGAAACCTAACGACATAACAGTACTTATCAGCCACGTACACAAGGGAATGAATCAAATGTACTCATAAGCCCAGTGGTGAACCTAGCTACGCAAATGTATTCCTCAGCCATGTGGAAACCTAACGACCTAAGATTAATTATCAGCCATGTAGAAACCTAACGACATAACAGCACGTATCCGCCATGCAGAAAAGAGAATTAATAAAATGTACATGTACGAAATGGAAGAAATGAAATGTACTTATCAACCATCAATGTCGTAATCAGCCATGTGGAAAACTAACGATCTAACAGTATTTAAGAAATTTGTAACAACCGGAATAAATCAAATGTATTATCAGCCGAGTGGTGATCCCAGCTACATAAGTGAACTTATCAGCCATGTAGAAACCTAATGAGTCAAATGTTCTTATTATCAAAGTGGTGTAGCTAGCGACACAAATGTCGTTATCAGCCATGTTGAAATCTAATGACCTAACAGTACCATGAGCCATGTACAAAATGGAATGAATTAAATGTACCCATCAGCATAATGATGAACATAGCGACACAAGTATAATTAACAGCCATGTAGAAACCTAACGATCTAACAGTACTAATCAGTCATGTACAAAAGAAAATGAATCAAATGTACTTATGAGCCAAGTGATAAACTTAGCGGTAAAAATGTACTCATCAGCCATCTGGAAACCTAACGACGTAACAATAATAATCAGCCATGTACAAAAGGGAATAAATGAAAATGTACTTATCAGCCAAGTGGTGAACCTAGCAGCACAAATGTACTCATCAGCCATGTGGAAATCTAACGACCTAACAGTAATTACCAGTCATGTAAAGAGGCAATGAATCGAATGTAATTATCAACCAAATAGAGAACCTAGCGACATAAACTTACTTATCAACCGTATGGAAACCTAACGTTTTCAAATATTTATCAGCCATGTGGAAACCTAACGACATAACAAAACTTATCAGCTATGTATAAAAGTGAATGAATCAGATATACTTAGCCAAGTGGTGAAACAAGCAACATAAATGTATTTATCAGCCATATATAAACCTAACGAACTAACAGTACGCGTCAGTATTGTACAAAGTTGAATGAATCAAATGTATTATCAACCTAAAAACCTAGTAAAACTTATCAGCCCATATGTGAATGAATAAAATGTAATTATCAGCCTAATGGTGAACCTAACAGCATAAATATAATTATCAACTAGGTGCAAACCTAACGTCCTAACAGTAATTTTAAGGTACGTACACAAGGGAATGAATCAAATGTAGTTTTTAGCCAAGTGGTAAACCTAACGACATAAATGTACTTATCAGCCATGAAGAAACCTAACAAGGTAACAGTAAATATCAGCCATATCCAAAATTGAATGAATAAAATGTATTTATCAGCCAAGTTTTGAACCTAGCGATATAAATATATTTATCTGCCATGTAGAAACCTAACGACATATCAATACTTATCAGCCATGTACAAAAGCGAATCAATCAAATATATTAACAGGTAATTGATGACATGTGGAAACGTAATGACGTAAAAGTATTTATCAGCCAAGTTGTGAACATAGCGGCAAAAATGTCGTTATCATCCACGTAGGAACCTAACAATCTAACAAAACATATCAGGAAAGTACATAAAGGAATTAATCAAATTTACTTATCTGACTAATGGAATTAATCATATGTAAATATCAGCCTATGTGGAAATCTAACGTCTTAACAGTACTTATCAGCCACATACACAAAGGAATGAATTAAATGTAATTATCAGCCCAGTGGTGAACCTAGCGACGTAAATGTATTTATCAGCCATGTGGAAACTTAACGTCCTACGAGTAATTATCAGCCGTGGAGATAGCCATGTACAAAAGAGAATTAATAAAATGTACATGTACGAAATGGAATGAATGAAATGTACTTATCAACCATAAATGTCGTAATCAGCCATGTAGAAACTTAACGATCTAACAGTACTTAAGATCTTTGTAACAAACGAAATAAATCAAATGTATTATCAACCGAGTGGTGAACAGAATTGAACTTATCCGCCATGTAGAAACCTAACAACCTAACAGCAATTATCCGCCATGTAGAAAAGTGTATGAATCAAATGTACTTATCAGCCAACTGGTGAACCTAGCATCAAAAATGTCCTTTTCAGCCATGTATAAACCTAACAAAGTAACAGTAATGATCAGCTTTATACAAAAGTAAATTAATTAAATGTACCTAACAGTACTAATCAACCATGTACAAAAGGAAATGAATGAAATGTACTTATGAGACAAGTGGTGAACCTAGTAGAAACCTAATGAGTCAAATGTTCTTATTATCCAATTGGTGTAGCTAGCGACACAAATGTCGTTATCAGCCATGTTGAAATCTAACGACCTAACAGTACCATGAGACATGTACAAAATGGAATGAATTAAATGTATCCATCAGCATAGTGATGAACATAGCGACACAAGTATAGTTACCAGCCATGTAGAAACCTAACAAAATAACAGTAATTATCAGCCATGTTAAAAAAAGAATCAATCAAGTGTACTTATTAGCCAAGGAGTAAACCTAGGGGCACAAATGTACTTCTCAGCCATCTAAAAATCTAACGACGTAGCAGTAATTGTCAGCCATGTACAAAAGGGAATGAATCAAATGTACTTATTAGCCATATGTTAAACCTGTATGTAAATGTATTCACCAGCAATGTGGAAATCTAACGACCTAACAGTACCATGAGCCATGTACAAAATGGAATGAATTAAATGTACCCATCAGCATAGTGATGAACATAGCGACACAAGTATAGTCAACAGCCATGTAGAAACCTAAAGACCTAACAGTACTAATCAGCCATGTACAAAAGAAAATGAATCAAATGTACTTATGAGCCAAGTGATAAACTTAGCGGTAAAAATGTACTCATCAGCCACTGGAAACCTAACGACGTAACAGTAATTATCGGCCATGTACAAAAGGGAATGAATCAAATGTACTTATTAGCCATATGTTAAACCTCTATGTAAATGTATTCACCAGCAATGTGGAAATCTAACGACCTAACAGTATTTTTCAGTCATGTAAAAAACGAATATATCAAATGTACTTATCAGCCAAGTGGTGAACCTGGCGGCACATGTATCGGTATCGTCCACGTCGGAACCTAACGACCTAACAGTTCTTATCAACCATGTAAAAAAAGGAATCTTTCAAATGTATATCAGCAAAGAAGTGAACCTAGCGACATAAATGTCGTTATCGGCTATGCAGAATCCTAGCAACCTAACAGCACTTATCAGCCATGTAATAAAGAAATGAATCAAATGTACTTATCAGCAATGTCTTAAACCTAGTGACATAAATGTGGTTACTAGATATGTAGAAACTGAACCGCCTCACAGTATTTAGCGGCCATATACAAAATGGAATGTATCAAATATACTTATCAGACAAGTGATGAATCTAGCTACATATATGTATTTATCAGTCATGTGGAAACCTAAAAACGTAACAGTACTTATCAGCTATGTACAAAAAGAAATAAATGAAATGTATTTATCAGTCAAGCGGTAAATTTAGCGACATAAATGTACTTATCACTAATGTGGAAACCTAACGACCTAACAGAAATTATCAGTCACATACAAAAAGGAATGAATCAAATGAACTTATCAGTCACGTGGTAAATGTCGTGATCCGAGATGTAGAAACGTAAGACCTAACAGTACTTATCAGCTATGTACAAAAAAGAGTGAATCAAATGGACTTCTCAGTAAAGTGGTGAACCTAGCGATATAAATGTATTCATCAGCCATCTACGAACATAACGACCTAATAGTACTTATCAGTCATGTACAAAACGGAATGAATAAAATGTACTTATCAGCCTGCTGGTGAACCTATCGACCTAAATGTCGTTATCAGACATGTAGTACTCCTCAGCCATGAACAACATGGAATGAATCAAATGTAGTTATCAGCAAAGTAGTGCATCTTGCGATGCTAATGTCGTTTTTAGCCATGTAGAAAAATAAAGAACGAACAATAATTTTCAGCCATGTATAAATGGGAATGAATCAAATGTACTTATCAACCATGTAGTGAACATAACGACATAAATGTATTTATCAGCCATGTAGTAACCTAACGATATAACAGTACAAAAGAGAATTAATCAAATGTACTTATCAACCATGTAGTGAACATAACGACATAAATGTATTTATCAGCCATGTAGTAACCTAACGATATAACAGTACAAAAGAGAATTAATCAAATGTACTTATCAACCATGTAGTGAACATAACGACATAAATGTATTTATCAGCCATGTAGTAACCTAACGATATAACAGTACAAAAGAGAATTAATCAAATGTATTGTCTACAATACATTTGATTATTGTAACAGTACTTATCAGCCATATATATAAGGGAATATATCAAATGTACTTATCATCCAAGTGGTGATCCTAGCGACATAAGTGAACTGTGTCTCTTCTATAAATACTTTCACGGCTTCTGCTCCGATGAACTTAGATCACTAGTGCCCCCTAAATACGTATTTGAATTAGCAACTAGATCCCACCCTTTTACAGTGAAACCGATAAAATGCAGCCGTAACTTCTACTCCAACAGTTTCTTTCCTCGCACTTCCCGACTGTGGAATTCTCTTCCAAACGATTGCTTCCCCGACGGCTACAATCTCCAGGAGTTTAAATGTAAGGTCAATACACACCTCCTAACACACTAACCTGCTCCCATTCTATCAAGCACTCTTCCCATCTGCCCGACCCTCATCCTCGCTATCCTTACTCATCTGTCACCTTCCTCCTGACATTCCCTATGTCTAACCACTCCTTCTCTTTACCTTCCCCTATGTAGCCCCATGCGGCACGTATTCATTCATCAGCCACGTGAAAACGTAATGACGAAACATCATTATCCGCCATATAAAAAAAGGGAATAAAGTAAAAGTACTTATCAGCCAAGTTGTGGATATAGCGGCACAAATGTCGTTATCAGCCACGTAACAACCTAATAAAACCTATCAGCAATTTACATAAGGGAATTAATCAACCGTCCTTATGATCCTAATGGTTAAGCTAGCAGCATAAATGTACTTATCAGCCATGCAGAAACTTAACGACCTAACAGTACTTATCAGCCATATATAAAAGGGAATATATCAAATGTACTTATCATCCAAGTGGTGATCCTAAGTGAACTTATCAGCCATGTTGAAACCTAACGAACTAATAATATTTGTTAGCTATGTACAAAAGGAAACGAATCAAATGTACTTATAAGGCAGGTGGTGAACATAGCGACACAAATGTAATTATTATCCATGAGGAAACTTAACGACCAAACATAATTTCTCAGTTATGTACGAAATGGAACGAATCAGATGTACTCATCTGCCATGTTGTCAAGCTAGTGATATAAGTGTACTCATCAGCCATGTAGAAACCTAACGACCTAACAGTACATAACGGCCATGTATAAAAGAAAACGAATGAAATATATTTACCAGTTAAGTGATGAATCTAACGACATAAATGTACTTATCGAACATGTGGAAAACAAAGGACCTAACAGTACTTATCAGCCATGCACAAAATGAATCAAATCTACATATTAGACAAGTGGTTAAACCAGCGACAGAAATGTACTTATCAGCCATGTAGAAACCTAACAGTAATTATCAGCCATGTACAAAATTAAATGAATCAAATTTACTTATCAGCCAAGGGTTGAACCTAGCAGAATAAATGTCGTTACCAGCCATGTAGAAATCGAACGACCTAACAGTACTTATCAGCCATGTACAAAATGGAATATAAGAAATGTACTTATCAGCCAAATTGTGAACATAAATGTACTTATCTCCAATGTGAAAACCTAACGACCTAACTATAATTATCAGTCACGTGCAAAAGGGAATTAATCAAATGTAATTATCAGCCAAGTGGTAAACCTAGCAACGCAAATGTAATTATCAGCCATATGGAACCTAACAACCTAACAATACTTACCAGTCCTAGAAAAAAATTAAATAAAGTGGTGAACCTAGCGGCACAAATGTCGTTATCAGCCATGTAGGAACCTAACGACATAACAGTAATTATCAGCTATGTACAAAAAAGAGGGAATCAAATGTACTTATCAGCCAAGTGGTGAACCTAGCGACAGAAATGTCGTTGACTTCCATGTAGAAACCTAACAACCTAACAGTATTTACCAGCCATGTACGAAAGGGAATGAATCAAATATACTTATTAGCCAAGTGGTAAATTTAGCGACCTAAATATATTTATCAGCCATGTGGACACCTAAAACCTAACAGTACTTATCAGCCATGTACGAAAGGGAACAAAACAAATGTATTTATCAGCCAAGTTGTGAACCTAGCAACATAAATGTACGTATCATCCATGCTGAAAACTAACGTCTTATCAGCCATGTGCAAAAGGGGATGAATCATTTGTACTTATCAGCCACGTGGTAAATGTAGCGACACAAATGACATTATCAGCCATGTAGAAACTTAACGAGCAACCAGTACTTATCGGTCGTGTACAAGAGAGATCGTATCAAATGTACATATCAGCCAAGTGGTGAACCTAGCGACATAAATGTACTTATCAGCCATGTAGAAACCTAACGTCCTAACAGTACCTATTAGCCATGTACACAAGGGAAATAATCAAATACTCTGATCATCTAAGTGGTGAAACTAGCGATAGAAATGTCGTTATCAGCCATGTGGAAACCTAACGTCCTAACAATATTTATCAGTCATGTAAAAAGAGAATGTATCAAACGTATTTATCAGCCATGTAGAAAATAGAATTAATCAAATGTACTTATCAGCCAAGTGATTAATTTTGCGACACAATATCGTTAAAACCCATGTACAATTCTAACGACCTAACTGTACTTTTCATCCACGTACAAAAGGGAATGAATCAAATGTATTTATCAGCCAAGTAGGGAACCAAGCTACATAAATGTACTTATCAGGCATGTCGAAAACCTAATGCTAAAATATATTTATTATCCAGTAAGAAAACCTAACGACAGAAATGTACTTATTAGCCATGCAGATAATCTAACGACACAAATGTATGCATCAGCTATGTATAAAATCTAACGAGAGAAATATACTTTTTAGCAATAGAGAAAACCTAATTGATCAGCGATATATAAAACGGAGCGACAATCCGTTTTACATATCAATTACGTGTCATACATGATACACGTCTTGTGCAATCATGTCTCGAAAGAAACATGACTGACTCGGCAGAAGATTATTGTTTGCCATTACTTTCTGCCGTCATCTTGTTGCCAGCCAATGCTCTAGAACCCAATCTGTTCTCTCATTTAACCCATAACTTGATAGAAGAGATGGAATAACACCTTACCTATATGTGCGTAAGCGAATGCAACGAATTCAACTGGAATTCGAACTAGGCACCTCGATTTTTCGTTCCAAGCCTATGTCCACTGCACCACAACTTACATCCTATACATTACATATACACATCTTTAAACCACTCGCTAACAATATAAATTCTTTCCCATAATCAACTACTCGTAAGTTATCTGATATTTTTTTCCAAATAAACCATCTTTAACGAAACTAAAATTATCATGAAACAATACTAAAATTTAGTGGATCTTTGGCAACACACACATACAATCTACCCAGTTCAAGATAAAAACAGAAAGCAAAACATCTTATGGCTGAAGCCACTGTACAACAAAAAACTCAAATTTAAACGTAGGACACATTTTAATCAATTTCACCCGAAAAAACCTTTCGTATGATGCAGTCACCACTAGATATTCGACAGAAACATTAAAAATTAGCTACAGTTATATTACTTACTACTTGTACTTGTTTCGGCATTCACCCTGGTCGGGTCGAGCTGGCTTCCTCCCGAGCGCGGACCACATCTCAGACCATCGCAACCCACGTTCGCCGATCCTGAGCCAGGTCACACGAAATGGCAAGCCAATCGCGGTTGCATCGTCGAAGAACAACTACTTGTGAGCCCAATAGTGCTGCTAGGTCATTCTTGATAGTTGTCCTCCACTTGTTTGCGCCAGCCAGGTAGAGAAGAGGAGAGATGGACATCGCGGATGAGCTCCTCCCTCCGGATATCTAGCTGCGTGCACGAACCATCGCAGGCGACGCTAAAGAAAGACGGGCGGCTGAGTTCGGAGATCCAGACGTTGTTGTAGAGTTGCCGTTGGCACTCGATCGACGCGGCGACATCGTAGAATGCAGCAAATGCAATCATTGTAGAAGACTTCAAGCCTTTGCAGGTCAACCGCCCTTAGTGGCCACGTTTCACATTCAAAGAAAAGGATCGTCCAAACGATAGCGATAGATGCGCCCTTTGGTAGCCGTGGAGATCTCTCAGTTACATTTAGAACATGAAATAAATAAAGTAATAAGTACAACGGAAAAATAGTTAACAGATTATTCGCACAAACCAACCAACCTGTAACTACAGTGCAAATCACGAATGTCTTTTAAACGTCAATTGCATGCAAAAAAAAAAAATGGAATATATCAAGTCACTTATAAAACAGCAAATAATGAAGAAAATTGTACAGAGAATTAACTGAAAGACACTGTAAACAGAAACTATGCAGAGGAAAATTCTTTATCAATCGTAAATACCTAAACTGCACATTCCTTTCTAAATATATATGGGAAATTAAAAACAAATAAAAATAATAACACCACGGAAAATACGGAAAACATCATCAAACGACAAAAATAAATCCGAAAAATTTAAATTATGCTTAGAGGAGAAAATAACTGTAACCTCCCACCCCACCCCGTAGACCAAAAAAATAGTAAATAGACAAAACTTGTCACCAAAGGCAAACACGAAAATAAGTTTTTTGTTACCTTACTTAGAAATGGAAGACTAAAAACGAATACCATTTAAAACATCACCGAGGAAAAAAATCAAATATCTTCATTATATACAACGAATATAATGTGGCATACATTAGACAAAACCAATACTTTAAACTAAACAAATAAAATAAAAAGTCAACACCTACAAAATCTAAAGAAATAAAAAAAATAAATTAATAACGTATATTTAATTGAATACTCAGTACAGTAGACGAAAATATTAGGTTGTCCAAAAGTTCGTAAACACTTGCAAAAAATTAAATTTTTATGCAATTTTATGTTATAGTGATCTTCATCTTTGTATCCCAGATGGCAATTGATAAAATTGAGCTGCGAGTTTTGATTCGTTACTGCTGGAAGCAAGGTCTTTCAACCAGAAAAGCTGCAGAAGAGATTTCTGCTGCCGAAGGTGAAGGAACAATTGCATATGCGGCGATCTCAAAGTGGTACAAGCGTTTCCATTCTGGCAACATGAGTCTTGAAGATAAGCCTCGTTCGGGACAGCCGTTAAAGTTGGATAATGGAGACTTGCAAACCGGGTTGGACATTGCGCCTTCATCGAGCACTCGAGAATTGGCTGATGAGCTTCTAGTTGGCAAATCGACAATTCACCGACATTTGAAGTAACTTGATTTTGTTCATAAAAAGCCGCGCCAAGATCCGCACGAACTCACCGAAGCAGAAGCCAACAAACGAGTTGAAATTTTGCTCAGCAATCCATTGGACGAGCTTTTTTGGAAGCGCATTGTGACATCCGACGAGAAATGGATGTATCTGGTCCAGCACAATCGAGACAAGCGATGGGTTTTTTTTATAAGCGTTTGACCCCGAGCAAGGCATTTCACTGCCACTACTGCGCAGGGGGCTACATAGAGTGGAGGAAGGATGGTTAATTATAGGAAATGTCAGAGGGTGGGTGATAGGCGGGTAAGGATACCGAGAATGAGGGTTGGGTAGATGAGAGTGTTCTGAGAATAATTGGAAGTTACAGAAAGGTTCCAAAACAAGATGAATTCGGCAAGAAAGTCATGTTGTGGGTTTGGTGGAACTTTAAAGGAATCGTGCATTTTGAGTTGGTTCTGAATGATCGTGCCATCAGTGCTGAACTTTACTATCAAAAACTTCCGAAAAGTTGAAACAAAAATACCCGTCTCTGATCAACCGAAAGCGACACACCGCCAGGAAGACCAAAGACAAGCTTGAAGAGCTGGACGGCGTTCAGGTTCTACCACATTCAGCCTACAGTCCTGACTGTGCTCCATCAGATTACGGCCTTTTCTGCTCAATGCAACACTTTCTGAAGGGCTGCCGATTCGACTCGTTTGATGAAGTCAAGGAAGCGTGTCAAGAATTCTTTGATTCGAAGCCGGCTGGATGGTACTTTGACCAGATCCGAAAGCTCGATGGTAGAAAGTCTTGGAAAATGATGGTCTTTATTTTGAGCAATAATTTTTGTTGTTTTTGCGAGTAAAATTTCAGTTTTTTGCAAATGTTTTCTGGTAATCTTAGATTACTTGGCGAGTAAAATTTCAATTTTTTGCAAGTAGTTACGAACTTTTGGGACAACTTAATAGTTAAATATACTGTTTAACAAACAAACGGGACCTCTAATTAAATATGGGTTTTCACTAAAAATAACGTTTAAGACGGTAAAATCTGTCGAATTAATGAATCGAAATCTATTACTTCATTAGAAATTGCTTTGTTCAGGTTCGGATACAAAACTGAGCAGATATGAACGGAAGGATTAGTGTTTATAAGGAACTATTTGACATTGTTATATATATATATATATATATATATATATATATATATATATATATATATATATTATGGACACTCCCGTCGATTTCGACGTATGAGGTCTAGACAACTGTTTAATTCGATGTAGCATGCCTGAACTTACTCAATCGTAAATGGCATTTGAGTCCTGCAAGAGACTTGCAAACAAGCCCACAATGGAGGCAAGAAGGAAGATTGCACGAATGATCGGCTGGGACACTTGCAGATGCTTTGGTTCTCTCACGTCTTGCGCCAAGTTGGTCAATCTCAGTCTCAGAGAACTGCTTGATGCCCCTCTGGCAAGCAGATCTCCATTCAATTCGCTGAGAGGCAATTCGTTCAAAATCACGCTGAGGAATATTTGTACATGTTAAATTCATTTTCAGCTTATCCTTAAAGCGAAGCAGCGGTCTACCCACATTCAGCTGTCCACTGCTTAGCTCACCGTACAACACTTTCTTTGGTATCTTTGGTATCCGTATTCTTCCATACGTAAGACATGTCCTGCCCAACGTAGCTGTGATTGCATCAAAAAGCTCTCAATTCCGCTAATACTGCAGCGCGTGAATAGGTCCGCATTAGACATCCGATTGTTTACGGTGAAACCACAAATTGTTCTAAGGCAATTTTTGTGGAAGTCATCAAGCTTCTGGGTGTGATTATGATAGATTGTCCATGATTCCAATCCATAAAGCAGCGTCGTTATCACAACTGCTTTATACACAAGTACTTTAGTCCTTAGGCTAATCCCCCTATCATCCCACAACCGATGGCGCAGTTTCCCAAAAGCACTAGTTGCTTTCGCAATTCGATTAATGATTTGATCATCAAGAGAAGCATTCCAATTAACTTTCCTTCCAAGATAGGTAAAGTTTTTCACATATTTCAGATCTTTACCATCTACTCGGATTGGTATGTCGGGAAAGCTGTATACTGGTGGCCGCCGCTTTACACCCAGAACTTGTTTTGGTGTAGGGCGAGGTTGGTGAATCACCTCTGTTTTCTTGATGCTGATTGTCAGACCAAAAGCCTTGCAAGCAGTTGCGCTTCATCATGAGAGGTTGCACAGAGTGCAGCGTCATCTGCAAACAAAAGATCCCTAATGATAGTTTGTCGAATGAGGGTCTTAGCTTTGAAACGCTGCTGGTTGAAGAGACCACCACTTGTTCTGAATTTGAATTCTACGCCTGTACCAATATCAGCAAAAGCATACTTCAGCATAACTGAAAAGAACAAAGCAAACAGCACAGGTGCCATTACGCATCTCTGTTTGGTACCATTTGTCACATTGAAAGGTTCTGAAGACTCCCCATTTGAAACAACAGATGCCTTCATTCCATCATGAAAAGACATGATTACATTCAGCATCTTGTCGGGTATTCCCAGCTTTTTCAAAACCTTCCAGGGAGCTGCACGGTTGACTGTGTCAAAGGCCTTTGTAAGGTCAATGAAAACCATATACAGCTCCTCATTCTTCTCTCGGACTTTCTCAGCAACCTGGCGGAGGGAAAAGATCATATCGACAGTACCTCGACCAGCACGGAAACCACACTGAGATTCGGGGTAGATATCGTCAACAATGTGTTTGATTATTCTATTGAGAATAAGCCTTGCCAAGATCTTCCCTGCAGTTGATAAAAGTGAGATGCCACGATGGTTGTCACAGATGTTCCTATTGCCCCTGTTCTTATACAGGTGTTGAATTAGTGCATTTTTGAAATCCCGAGGGACATTTCCAGTTAGCCAGATCTTCACAAAGAGACTATGCATCTTCTTCACCAGTTTCTGACCACCGTACTTAATAAACGCTGAAGGGACAGGGCGCATAGAAGAAGAAGAAAGTCTAGGCCATGGGCCAAAATAGCAACCTCAATCTCAGAAGGACAATAAG
>JBBBDQ010001791.1:1005000-1045000 GCA_037127315.1 Ascarosepion bandense
TCTTATATTTGGTCAGTTGTGTGTGGGTTGTTGGTGGGGATTAGTGATAAGGGAACAAGTCTCGTGGATTGATCGTTAGAATTTTGAAGAAAGTGAGTAGTTAATATGGTTGATTAATGAGTCTTTGATTTCTAGACAGATTTAACATTAGCAGTTAGAATGTAAGTTTTTATAATCTTGTGACTAGACTATATCCTTTGGATTTCTTAGAAGATCCAGGAGGCCACAAAATCATACAATTCTTTCTTAGTTCTGTATTCACTCGGATATATATATATATATATATATATATATATATATATATATATATATATATAAGAAAAAGTGCGAGGAGCCGTGAACGTTTTGTTTAAAGTGTAGATAAATTGTTGCTATTGTTCTTAATATCACTTTCTGTATGATATCTTATGGGTCCATAATTTTATTTGTGTTTCGAGTCTAAAGTTACGCTCTTCAGGGGAATAAACTTATGACTTTACATATGAAGATCCGTTTGTTTTTCTGATGGTCAAGGTATCGTGTATAAATAGATAAGTCAAGTAGTAAGCAGGTCAGAATGTTCATATGCGTGCGAGCGTGTTGTTTTTTTTTTTCATACTCGCACGTAAAATCTCTTCCGTCACCTTCGTTAGCTATAAAAAAAAATTCACTGACTTGCATAATTTGATTTCATCTTTATACTTCAAAATTGTTTTCAGCGATTTTGATTCAATTCTGCTTTACGGGTCATCTAGTTCTTTTTATTGTTTTTGGAATACCATTTGACTGTGGTGTGTGTGTGTGTGTGTGTGTGTGTGTGTTTTATCGCATTTAAATTTCGTGTGTCTGTGTGTGTGCCTTAGGTTTTTCCTGTTGTTTTGTTGAGGGAAGTCTTTTATTTTTTTTTAATAAAGATATATTCCTGAATCATGAGCGTGTCATAATCTGCATTTTGATAGATAGGCATTACTCTGAATTTACCTTCATTGCATTCATGTAAATTCCTGTTATGGCTAGTTTAATGATACTTCTGTGCAGGCTACTCATTTATATATATTTATATATATATATATATATATATATATATATATATAAATGAGTAACCCACACACACACACACATATATATATATATATATATATATATATATATATATATATATAGTCATCCGCAGACAGATCTGTTTCGCTGTATCACAGCTCATCAGTACTGATTGCTTTTAACCCAGGATTGAAACCCGACCTAACTGGCGTCAGTCGGCGATTCTACATCTGGGCTATGGGCGCTGGGTAGAAGAAGGCAGACTTTTTAGCGTGCATATTATCAGTATACACGCCCAATAGCCAGAGTGCTCTAACTCATTGCTGAATATATATATCATATATATATATATATATATATATATATATTATATATATACATATAACTATCTATTTTTGTTCATATCTATCTATCTATCTATCTATCTATCTATCTATCTATCTATCTATCTATCCGGATGCTCTACAAACACGAAATATTTTTATATGTAAGTCAATAATTTCGCAATAAAATTTAATTAAGCAAGCTACTTTGGTCAAATTTTCCGTATATATTTAGATTATACTTGGTATATACGTGATATATTGTGTTAATTTTATCCTATAATATCTGTTCTAATTAAAAAAAATATTGATAATAACTTTATGGGGTGTCAGGTTCCATTATTCAATCAAGCAAATTGCAAAATAATTTGATATTGTCAAATATATGCAAAATATATAGGCCACAGAATCACACAATTCATTAACACAGTATCTCATCCACCTTTGCATCTTAATATGGACTCCTTGACATTCTATAACTGTCATCAGACATTGATTTTATCAACCTTTCTACAGTTTCAATGTTAGTATTATTTGCTGCAGATCTTATTGCTTTTTTAAAGATTTTCTTTGTTTCAATATTGTATTCTATGTTCATGTACATCTATTTTAACGATGAACCAAAAATGAGGGATTCATCTGTTGATGGGTTGGGATTCATTCCATGAATTTTGCTGCTTTTTTTTTTCTTAGCTTACAGAATGTGAAGGTGAATTGTCTTGCACATATATACTCTTTAGCTTAATGCTTAGTGGTTCTGATTTGTAACGCCCGAGAAAAGATTAATTTTTGTTGTTTAACCAGACCGTAACTCAATCCGAACTATTTATCTCTTTTCTCTTTTACTTGACCTCTCCCTACCGCATTCGTAGGAGGTAAAATGTGTCCGTACCATGAAAAATATTTTGTCACTTTTTAGGACACTACCCACTTTGACTTCTCTTTTCCAGTAGGTGTACTGTCTATATTGTATTTTATTTGTCTTTGTGCATATTTCTTTCTCAATATATATATATATATATATATATATATATATATATTGTCTTAAACAATATTGACGTCATTGTGCTAACCTGAGGATGTCTTAGTTCAGCGCAGAGACGGGGTTTTCGTCACTATAGTTTTTTCGTAAACCCACTTTTACTGGTTTATACACCAGTTGGAACTCGTTCGTTCCAAAGTCCTGCAAGATAGGTTTGATAGAGTCTCTGGTTCACCGTGCCCTTAAAATTTGTTCCTCTGAATGTCTGGACAGTGAACGTGTGTACCTGCAAGGTACTTTTGAGGCAAATGGTTATCCTACTAATGTAGTCAAACGTGTGATTAATAGAAAAGTCAGACGTTATAAAGAGTCTTTGGACCTAGTCGCTGTCCGATATGTATAAAATTGCCGTGGTTTGGTAGGAGGTGTCAAATTGTAACTGACAAGGTTTCGGCGTGTGTTTCGTCTGGGTACTTTTCAGTGAAATTACGTGCTGTTTTTCAAACTAGAACTACGTTTTCTTCCTTTACTAACGATGGGTTGTCCTATTTTTGCAGAAATTCTATTGTTTATCAATTCAAATGTCGCTGTAACACGGTTTACATAGGACGAACCAATCTTAGGTTGGAGACGTGAGTTTCGCAGCACGTTCCTGCAAATATCTTTTCGGGTAGCCCTTAACGGTCCATAAAAACAACTCAGGCTGTTCTGGAGTCAGCTATAGGTCAGCATTTGCTCGACAATCAGAAGTGTGCTTCTCAGTACGAGGACACATGGTTTTCTGTCCTGCACACTGCTCGTTCAGCTTATCATTTACGTGGTTTGGAAGCTGTTTGGCTTAAGATTCATCAGCCGAGGCTATGCAGGCAGAAAGAGCGATTTATTCGCTCCTGACAACTACTAGAGGGTCTGTGAGTGTTATTTTTCTCTATTTTATCACTCTTATGAAGCTGTGTATTTACACCCCCCTCACATTTTAATTATTTGATTAAAATTTACTTTTAAACGAGCTTCTTCTTTCTCCCGTTTTTGTAAGTAAAACCTTTGTTGTTTTTCCTTGTTCAGCTTTATTATTCATAATAATGCCAACGAATACCTTTGAAAAGTGTTGGACGAAAGGTTCCTCAGGTTAGAACAATGACGTCAACATTGTTTAAAGCAATTTGTTGTTTCTGTGATAGCTTTAAAGAACTCTCCTTTTCAAAAATACAAAAACGCACACACCCAGCGAGAACTTTCATAACTGATAGTAAAGTTGATGAACTGAGCCAACGCTGCCTCTCTCTCTCTCTCTCTCTCTCTCACTTTCTCTCCATGAACATGACAGGAGGGATATATATATATTTATCTGTAAATTCAGATAAAACTTTGTGGGAAAATAGCCATTTTCATCATGTCATTTTAAGGCATGCATTCTTGGACTCCTTATAAACAGAGAACGAGGAAAAATTCTAAGCCCAAATGTTAGCTGACGTAAAGGAAGGGGTTGGGATGTATTGGTTTTATTTGTGCTAGGCTAGGGGAAAGAATTTAGTAGTAATTTCCTCTTTGGTAGTGGAAGGTATGTTGCTTGACCCTTGAGTTAGTAGTGGTAGGTGGTATATATATATATATATATATATTAATTTTAATTTTTTCTGTCAAACAAACTATCTATCTATCTATCTATCTATCTATCTATCTATATATATATATATATATATATATATATATATATATATATATATATTATATAAGTTCTTTGCATATCACCTGGATAATTCTATTTTATAATATATATATATATATATATATATATATGATGTAATGAATATGCATACACCTTGGTTTCCTCTCACAGAAATGTGATTGGCTGGTTTCAGTCATAAATATAGACTAAGACGAGGACACCTAGGACTACGCCTATTGGAACGCCTATTGACTACGTCTATTGCATAAGCCTACGTCACAGCGTACTGCATACGACCACGACGAGTACCGGTCCATTACGGCTACTTGCTAGATTGTCCTACCCGGTTACATTTGCCAAAACCACTTAGTTACTTCGAATAATATATATATATATATCCCTTTCCGGTACATATCAATATATATATATAATTTTTATAGAAGTTCTTTGCATATCATCTAGATAATTCTATTTCATAACACACACACACACACACACACACACACACACACACATATATATATATATATATATATATGTGTATATATATATATATATTATGGACTCTCCCATCGATTTCGATGTATGAGGGTCTAACCTTAGTAAGACATCCACACAAAGATTTGTTTATAGTGGTGAAGGCATTGTGTAGTACCATCCACACTTTTTGGAACTGCTGATAAAAAACAATCGGTGCAGAAATCTGCCACAGATCGCATGAACAGCAGACCTCAATTATTTAACCCATAATTGGAGGGAACGGACGGATTAATACCTTTCCCAAGGGTACTAGTGCGCAAGTGAATGCAGTGTGCTCGACTGGAATTGGAGCTCGGCTCACCGATTTCCCCCTCCAAGCCGACATCAACCGCACCACAACGCACATCCGTGAACGCTAACAGCACCTGGTATTCCCAAGTGGTCACCCACCTAAGTACTGACCAGGCTCAACGTTGCTTAGCTTCGGTGATCGAGCGAATATATATAACGGTCATGTTATATATATATATATATATATAAATGAATGGACAGTTGTCTTTATCCTAATAGGGAGGATATAATTTAGTTTTATTTTATGCTTTGGAGTTAAAGTGGAAAATGCTGACAAAAAAACAAAACATTTAATGTTTTTTCAAAATTATAAATTTAAAAAGAGGCTTCCGGCCGCATCACTTTGAAACACAGGTTCCAGTGTAATCAACGAAGTTAACCACTGTCGAGACCGATCAGTACTTATATGGGTGACCGCTTGATATTACCATGCACAGTAAAGTTGTGATGTATGGAGAGTGTAACGGATAATAGCTCGAAATCTTTAAACGAAGAGCCGAGTTCCAATTCCCATTGGATTCGTTATATTCACTTTTAAATACCCTCGGGGAAAATATGAATCCACTTATCACCCAGCTATGAGTCAATTATTAAGATTTCGGTGAACCTAAAGGAGACTACCACCACCTTTAAATTTGTTGCTTATCATTTTTTTTTACTTTTTTCAATTCAATCTTATCGATTACAGCTTAAACCTTCCGACTGACAAAAAAAGTTGTAAAAATTTCAATATTTAAACAATTTTGGTGGGGTAGGCTTAGTTTTTCATACAACGTTATAGTAAATTGATCCTCCATTTAAGAACCACGTGACCGTACGACATTACTACTACCAGTAAATGTGTTGATTATCACATTTTTTTACATTTTTTTAGTGCAATCTTATCGATTAAACCCTAAATCTTCCTATTGAGAAAAGACATTTGTAAAAATTTCAACATTTAAACAATTTTAGGTGGAGGGCTCAATTTTTCATACAACCTTATATAGTAAATCGATCCTGTGCAATTAACTTTTTTGCTTGCGCGTATTCAACAAGTAAATCCTTTGCGAAATTTTTGAATAAAGCCATTCTTGGAGTTTCTAAAGAAGATGCCATCGTAAAAACTGAAGAAAACTTGAAAAAGACAAAAACAAGAGCAACAACTCGTCCCACCAAAACACGAAACAAAGCAACCCGAACACGAGTGATTCCAAAATCGATTTACTATAACGTTGTATGAGAAACTGAGCTCCCTTTAAAATTGTTTAAACATTGAAATTTTTCCAAATTTGTTCTGATAATCGGAAACTTAATGTAATAATCGATAAGATTGCACTGAAAAAAGGCAAAAAAAAAAAGAAAAAAAAGAAAAACAACAAATTTAAAGGTGGTGGTAGTCTCCTTCAGGTCCATAAAGATTTCTATTACTAAACTTTTTTTTATCTACAAATTCTTACAATCAAAAAACATTTCGAAGGTTTAAATAACATGCAAAGAGGGGATAAACCGTAAAAAAACATTCAGTCAATCGACCAACTATAAAATTAAAAAGAATATACTTTACTAACGACTAATAACATTATAATATTGAAGAACTATTTGAATGTTAATAACGTTTCTCAAAACTATAGTAAATAACAAAATATTAATTGTTTGTGTGGATATTTATATCTTATCTCAGAGTGTGATCCAGGTATTTCCGATTTAGCTTCCTGTTTTTTCCTTTTATGCAAGTTCTTTGAATATCACCTTTGAATATTTTTTCGGGTAACATATGTTGAAATATCGTTTTGTTATGTAGGAAGAAAGATCAAACACGGATCTTCAGGTAACAAACGTAACCGTTAGATGAATTGTGCTACTGGGATCACGTAACCATAAATATTTAGTATATGAAGCACCCAGAGAGAAGTCTGAGTGTATTATGCGTTGTGGAGAATTTACATTGTCAATTTCAATGTCTCTGGGCGAAGAGGAATCTAGACGAAGCTCCGCCGAGGGGCAAAGCCTCACTGGGGAAAAATAGACAATAAATTTAGGCCCGAGCTTAAGGTCTTGGATTTCTCATTTTAAATTACTTTGTGTTATATCCGCCTCGAGTATCCGCCCTTGTAAAGAGCTATTAGATATCATTTTGTATTTTGCATCATTCCGGTGTTATGCGTCATTGAAGAGATTGTTTTCTGAGTTAATTATTTGAGAGAATTATTCCAGAAGCACTACTATGTATCATTCAAAGGATTCGTTAGTTCGTTGTCTTTACGTAAAGATACCGAAATATTATAATATATATATATATATATATATATATATATATATATATATATATATTTATATATATATATTATAATATTATAACTCGCTAATAGAAAGTTACCAAAGTTCTCTTCAGAATAACCTTATAAAAAACTAACGTTATAAAAAATTTTAATACTCAAAATCCTACATCGCCTTCCAAAATTTTAAATCTCCCACCATTTACTCTCTTACTATTTCTGTTATCGCCCACTCAACAGTTGAAATATTCTACCAACTGATGATATCGGCCAAATTTGGAAACCCTAATTTATAATATTACTAGCAGTATAGCCCGGCGTTGCTCGGGTGTAATGAAAGCTTTAAAAATTATCCATGGTCCTGGAGCTCAGCCTCTTTGGACGTTGGCACGAAAGACTTAAAAGCAAGAGTTGTTTCCAGTTAAAGCGAAACCGTATACTGAAAGAAAAATGAATGGATGTAAGTCAAATTTTGATTTCTTAGTATCGATATCAAATAAGTTTTTTCGTCGTAAACTGAATTTTGAAGGCTAAATAAGTACTCTGAATGAATGGTATCATGGCTGAGACTAAGAACTACAATTATACCTACTTAAAGCTAAACCCGAAGCAACAACTAAAATAAAAGGGCTGAAAAAATACAGACATACAAGCAGATAAACAGACACACACACATAGATCTTGCCTTTTATATATATATATATATATATATATTATCGATTTTCTGCACTATTGTAAGAATTGCAACCTTGAAACGTCTGAATATCGTTTTTTGTGTCTTTGTCTATGAGTGTATCAAATTTGATTAAAATCGGACCACTCCTTCTATAACCCGATTTTTTCGATTATTGATTTTCGATATTTATCGTGGGTACTCCGACACAAAACCTAGCTAAGAACACTCGCAGACGCTTATAGTACAACTGTGTAAATTTTTAAGAAAATCGGTTCAGCCGTTTCGGAGTCTATAGGTAACGGACACACACACACACACACACACACACAGACAAAGTTCCATTTATAAATAAGTTTAGATAGATTCAGACATTCTCTGTATTTAATGGAATTTACTATCTAACTGGTCATTTTCTTTGAGCTAGTTAAACAAAAAAGGTGAGAAAGTTAATGTTCGGATTTTTGTCTCTACTGAGAAGCTTCAACACGTCCCAGATTTCTGCCTCTATGGTTGAACCTCACAGCCAACCGTTTCAGTCGCCTCGAAACGAGGAAAATTAGCTAAATAAGTGTCGAACTGAGTCGGTTTCAAACCGGGATCCCTGGTAAAATGATCCTGAAAATAAGATCGGAAATCCTAACGTTTACCCTCGTTTGTAGCATCCGGCAATGCTACGCTGGCGATGTATCTCTCTGCGATACTCCAAACTTGTTCAGCTCGCAATTCAGCGGACATATTTGTTGCCTCGTTAGACATCTTTTTTCATCTCGCCCTAACTACAAAAGCTTGGCCTCTTCTTGATAATCAAGGAGACCATCTCTGCTCTAGATGCAGCTATATTCCCACCTTTTTCCGGTTTTTAAAACCCTTTAACTATAGATTTTTATGCCGTTTGCTCTGTTAATCTGTCTTGGTCGAGCTGCTTACTATAATCAGTAGTAAACAGCCTAATAATAATAAGTTCAGCACACAGCTTATTCTTAACCACAGACCAATTTCCGCATTAGAGTTAGTAAAATTTAGTCCTGAAAATCTTTCTCATCGAACAACGATATGTTGAATTTCCAGTACCGAGCCATGATAATCCTACCACTAACTAACTTTATACGAACCTCGACAAGCCTATGGGCCGAATAAACTATGGAATGAAGCCTTGCAAAGCCTAACAGTCGGCACTCCTAAGTCTCGGTTAATGTAGTTGTATGCAAAACCGAACAGCCACTAAGTCCACACTACCTCCTACGAAGCTCATTCTTGAATTCACCGTCAAGATCCAGCCTGTCGATAAAGTTCCGAAATAGTTTTACATTCGGGTTATAAATACTTAATCTAGTCTCCGTTTGATCTATATCAAGATCGAGGACAGCATTCAAGTCACCCGCTAAAATTACCCGACAAGATGTCGTCAGAAATGGATTAATCATCCGGAGAAAGGTAGCCCGCTAACTGGATTCGCTAGGCGCATAAACCCCGATAAAATGAAACGCCTGAAATTTTATGGTAGCATCCAAGACACAAAGTTTGTCCTCCGGATCCGTGAAGACAAGCATACACACAGCCTTCAAACAACGGTTACCAACCAAGAACCCCATTTCCTAGAACGGCCATCATAATACGCTGGGAATAGGTCGAGCCTCCTGACGACAACAGTCTTTTTAGACAAACTTGGAGTTTTTATTTAAGCTTCCACTAGTCCATTTTTATCATTAGGGTTAGGTGTAGGGATTTACTCTACAACATCACTCTCTTGAGAATTATTTTTATTAGTAAATATTTTAGTTTATTAGTATTTAGCCACACTCTTTCTGGCGTGTTCGCTAGCCTACTGTACTTTGTATTTTTACGTTATGTATCTGTACGTTTTGTTTTTTCTGGAAATCGTACTTGTATGTTTAACGAATTCTTGGGGTGATGATCATTAAAATGATCCTACACTACTTGCATATGTTCTTCATTTCTTGCTGACCTTTCTTCAGCAAAACTTTTCTTTAACTGATTGCAGTGTCTTTTTATGTTCCCATTTTTTTTGTTTTATCAACTTTTTCCTTTTTACTATTTGTCCAATTCGTGACATTATTACGCTCTCTTCCAACATTTCTTTTTCATTTTTATATACACTGAATAAGATTTTTCTTTTTGTTTTCCATGATTCTTTTTTTTTATTTTTTTGACCTGTAACAATTCATTTTTTCTTGCCAACATCAATTTAACCGGTGAAATACATAACAGTGTATTTGGATTTGGCGTTATCCGGTATACACTCAAGGATGTTGTAGTGTTTATTCTCCTAATTTGTCATTAATTGTTTTTTTTTCAAAGCTTAAAAATACTAATAAAAACTTTTAGCTTGTCCGTTTGACCTTGAGTAATATGGTGGGGCAGTAGTATTTTCAATCGAGAACATTGTACAAAAATTTTCACATTAGTAAGCAGTGAATTGTGTAACGTTATCCTGGACAATGGCATCCAGAATGCCATCACTTGAAAACAGTTCGTGTATAAATGTCACTGCAACGATAGAAGTTGGTTTTGGCCACTTAGTCAAGCTGTCCATTACGACAAGATAATGTGATCCGTTTATTGGATCACGAAATCTATGTGTAGTTTTGACCACGGAGTGTCTATATTTGAACAAGTTTGTAATTTCGTGGTGGTTAATTTTTCTACCAGAGTGCAATTTCTGTAAGCTTTTGCTACTTTTTCAATGCATGTACGTTGTGGTGCAGTGGATATCGACTAGGAACCACAAATCGGGGTGCCGGTGTCAAGTTGATATCCACTGCACCACAACGCACATCCAATTATGCATAACATAACACATTTATGCAATTCACTAGTCTCTTTTTTCCAGTCATAGCTTTCTTCTTTGAAAATTTTCTCGTATCATCGAATATAAGCAGAAAAGGTAATTCCATCATATGGATTGTATGTAAATTCAGTTATGGCATCTGTCACAGCGTCGGGAGTGACAGAACATTTCTGATTTCTCCCGTATTATGAGAAATAATATTTATTTTTTATTTTCTTGTGTTCCAACAACTGTTGATGTTGGCATTGTTGCTGCTGCTGTTGTTTTTCCTGTATGTTTACCATATGAACAAGCATTTCTTCTAAGCTTGATGAATGTCTCTTTTATTATGTTTTCTCTTTTTCACTCACACACCAAAGAGACAAAATTAAACAAACGTAGATCATAATTCCCGTTTTCACTGTTATCATGTGAGCTGAAACAACACGTATTTTTCTTAATAATTATTTTATATTAATGTATAATGCAAAAATTACAGATATATACGTTTTATATTCATAAAATTAACAATTGATTATTATTAATCATTAACTATTATTACTCAGTATGAATTGCTATATCCTCGTTACTCCTGTTCTTACTCGTATGAGTCACGATTCTTAGTGACAATCAGAAACAAATTAGAGATTTTTCCATTATTTTAAAAAATTTGCAACGGTAGCTTCACTTAAATAACTATAATTTGTAAACTAATAATCCGATTGAGCCCAAATTTTGTCAAGTGCCATTTGAAGGTTAGTGCTTCATAAAAATTATATGGGTTTTTTATTAGTGGCGCCATTTATATGTCAAGCCAGGGAATTATTGCGTGATGTGTTAAATGCAACTTCAATTTCCATCTTCTATCTCCTTGATTCCTGTCCTTTTCTTATCGTTTATTCGTACCTTGTGTTCATTATCACTGAAACGCACTTTCTTGCTATTTTTAATTACCATACCAAGAAACTTATTCGTGACTACAGAGGATCAAAATAAAAACAAATAAACCTATATACCTAAATCATTTAATAAAACATACCTAAATGAATATATGATGGCTAAACATACACACACACGCACATATATACAAACGACCAATAAGCATCAAGCCTTAAACAACATTCTAGTATACTGTCTCTTTGCTTTTAAAAAAAATTTCATGTCTTGTTCTTAATCAGATCTCTGAAGAAGCTTTAATAAAATTGAAACAAGTAAGATTAAGATACATTTCCATATATATATATATATATATATAGACTTCCAAGTGAAGAGGGCTTCATCATTGCCTGATTTTGAGAACCTATCTCGAAACATAGAAATTTACATGTCGCCATGTAAAATTGACATAACCATATAATTATATATATATATATATATATATATATATATATATATATATATATATATATATGGAAATGTATGTATTATAAATTGCCTAAAGAAACCGAAAGATTGAAACCTAGGTTGTAGAAATAACTCATTTCTAAATGAAAAATCTTCAAAATCTCTACAATATAGATGTATTGAGCACTTTTAAATAGAACTGAGCCCTGATTTAATTTAATTATGACCAAAAACTATATATATATATATATATATATATATATATATATATATATATATATATATATATATATATAAGTTATTGTAAATATTTCGTACGAAAACATATTATTAGCTGAAATTTAAGTTTTTTATCAAAAAGATATGAATATGTGCTGAACGTTTTGCGAATATTGGTTGGTTAATATTAATTCTATTGTGAAATTATTGACTTGTCTAGTAACATCCGACAACGTGATATACTACTGCATATTTCATTGCTGAGTTAGCAAAAAAAAAAAAAAAAACGAAACGTGTACAGAACTGCACGAAGAAGGGGGAGAGACACTCAAGTATTTTTCTGAATTCCTGACGCATAACGCACGTGTGCATCCTGACATTGCAGCAGATTTGAGGTTTGGTGAGGGTGGAATGAAATAATATCAAGGCATAGCACAATCTCGAGGACACATAGTTTTTTTTTTTATTGTACCTAACACGTCTGCTACTCTGAACAGACATGCAATAACACATGCTACGAAACGGTTCAAATTCACATGCACGTATACCTTGTCACGGACTACTTTTTGTAGAGCGATATTTAGAAATCTCGACTTTAAAAAAAACATTGTTTAATGAGTATTGCTTTGCTGCTAGAAAAGTTAAACTTAGGAAATGAAGGTACCTCGTGTAATATAAAATATAGCAATGGTTATCAAGAACACTTAGCAAGCTAATTGGGGAATCTACTGAATTTAATTGGCCCCTATTTTCATGCTTTTGTCGTCTTATGTCACAGTCATCGTTTGTTCTTACATAAATATATTTAAATACACTTGTGAAGGTGTGCGATAATGCACATGACTACAGTCTTTCAAATTTACACATACAAACATTTTTCGACACCTACTACAATATAAATTAAATAAAAGTCAAGCGTGCATATGGTTCAATTAAAATTATCTCTTCTTCTTCTTCTTCATTGCTGTTTTTGTTATTGTTGTTACTATTGTTGTTGTACCTAATATTGTTTGCATCATTTCCTTAAACTTTTCATTGTTGTTACAGTTGTTGTTGTTGTTCTTCTTCTTGTTTCCTTCTTTTCCATCTTCCTTCAATAGCTCTTACACCTCTTCACTTGCTTTTAACATATCACATGAGTATCAAATTTTCCAAGGCGTCTTTCCTCATTATTATCCCTAGAAATTTCTTTTTCGGTCTTTTTTCAGTTTTTCTAGGCATCAGTGTTCTTTTTATTTCCTATCTACACATTTTATAATGTATTTTTTATTGAATCAGAAATAATAAATTTTACAATATTTAAAGGACATCAGGATGTGCGTTGTGATGCAGTGGATATCGACTCGGAACGATAAATCAAGTTGCCGAGTTAGAATTCCAGTTGAATTCCTTGCATTCACTTACGCTCAAATACCCTTGAGAAAGGTATTAATCCGTCTCCTCCCTCCAGTTATAGATTAAACAACAGGACAGATTGGGTTCTATTGCCTTGCCTGGCAACCAGTCTACCGCAGAAAGCAATTGCAACCTACTGAGAGATAATCTTCTACCCAGTCAGTCATGTCTCTTTCGAGACATGATCTCCCAAAGCGTGTTTCACGTATGGCACTTAATTGACTGAGAGGAGATCAACTCTGAGTGTCGTGCTTATTCACTTACCGGAAATTATTGTTCGAGATAACTATTAAGCATTTAAGATAGATTGACTTATTAGATATAATGGCTATTTTGAACAAGTGAGCCCGTGCCTTCAAAAATGACGGCAATATATATATATATATATATATATATATATATATATATATATATATATATATATATTGATATGCCGTTTAAAATGACAACATATGTATTAAGTATCTTACATCAAGACCTCAGAAAAAAATAATCCAAACCTCTGAGCGTAACAGAAGAAATACACACACACACACACACACACACACACACACACATATATATATATATATACACAAATAAATACACATTGGTTTTTATTATAATAGAGAGGATATATATATATGTATATATATATATATATATATATATATATATATCAGACATTGTGTCTGCTTATTTTTAATAAAATCCGTTCATATATATATATATTATTCACTACTCGACGAGAGAATTGTTGCAAAAAATAAAATAATAAGGCACTGTTAAAGAGCGAACACTTAGAAAGAGCTGGTAGTAAAGTTTAATAACTGATAGTAAAGAGAATGAACTGACCGATGCTACCTCGCTATTGTCTCTCTCTGTGCATGAGCATGGTAAGAAGTATATATATATATATATATATATATATATATATGCGTGTGTGTGTATGTGTGTGCATTTTGCTTAAGTGTAATTATCAGAAATATATATATATATATATATATATATATATATGATGAAAGTTCACAATCCGTTTTTTAATTGTTTCATCACAAAGAAGGCGGCACTGCCTCTAAGACTCAAGAGATTACACAAAGTGAAATAAGAAAACATTAGTGGGAAAAAGTGTAGAAAGAACAATAAATAAACAGTTAAACAGAAGATGGTGATTGACATTATATTAAAATTTCCTAGATTGTTTATAACAGGGATATCAGAAATCGAACGAGAGTTCTACAGGCAAGGGTACGAGCAAAGTAACTATTAAAATAAAAGTCATTTTTCCTCCAGTTATCGAAAATGAGGACAAAACTGGAAGAAGCAACGACGAGGTATTAGAAAGAATGGCAACAAAAAGGAAATTGATGCTGAGCATCAGGAAGAGACAACTGAAGTTCCTGGGATATGCAATGAGGAAGGAGAGCCTGGAGAACCCGATACTGACTGGACAGATAGAAGGAAGGAGAGACAGAGGAAGGCAGCGGATAACATATTTGCAGGGTCTGATCAGGTGGATGATGGAACGGGGGTTGCCAGGAGCAACAGGAGCAAACATACTAAGAGCCACAAGGGATAGGGAGACGTGGAGATCCATGATCGCCTACGTCTTGAAGGGACAGGGCACATAGAAAAAGAAGAAGAAGAAGTTCAAGAGTAAAATGGTGAAACCTATTTGCCTGTCTAGTAGCACGCACGCATAAATTCATGTCTTCCAGAGACTAGGGAAAAGAGCTCTTCAGAACTGTTGCCATGATAATATTTTTAGAAATAACGGAGGGAAGCCACGTCACGTCGGTGAGAATTTAACTAAAATGAAGCTGCCAGGTTAGCATTACAGACTGTTGTAGATTAGCTAGCACCCCTTTTGCACACTAACCGATGGACTGGCTCATAGCCTGAAAAAGTCTACGAAATATGAATCTTAATGGCTGTTTTAAATAATCTGCTACAAGCAGATTAATATTTGGATTCATTTATTTCGTCGACTATTCACCATTTTCGACCCTCCTCCGCTTCGTTCGCAAGTTTTGTATTGTTAATTGTTTGTAAATTATTGTTCCGTATTTTTTGTATATATTTTGTATATATTTTGTATATATTTTGTATATATCTGTTAGCAACAGATACTCTGCAGAATAAATATATTAAGCACTCATTCTTCTCTTTGCATCATTCGCCTGGACGATACTACACAAACCCTACCTTGAATTTTGTCAAGAATCTCGAGATATATAGAAAGAACAATAGACTAGATAAGGCATCAATATTCAATGCAGCTGCGAAACGTATATGTATAAATATGCAAAATGGATTCTGAAGAGGAAAATTTTCTGATACGACTCAGTGAGCCAACTTTCTTAACACTAGACCTAGCAACTGATTCAATATAATCTTGCCACTTATCAGATGTCTTTACTAATTAAACCAATCATCATTGTCTGGATCCTGAAGAACGAGTTATTACAAAACTCTGAGTTGACAACAGATAGGTCTCGTGAATTTTCATTAATTTTTATAGAATAATTATGGCCGTAGATATCGAATGAGCACTTATTGATAGAAATACTGTTCAGTCTGACACAAGTTAAATTATATAAATATATAAATAGTTGTCATTAAATGTGTATTGTGGTGCAGTGGATATCGACTTGAAATAAGATAGCCGCGTTCGAATTCCAGTTGAATTCGTTGCATTCACTTACACGCAAATACGCTTACAATATTTCTTCTATGGATTAAATAGCAGGGTCAAATTAGGTTCTATAGACTTGGTTGGCAACCAGTTTTCTTAACAGTTTTCTTAATAAAGGGGTTTGAGGAGGGTCAAAAGCTTACCTGTAAAAATTGACAAGTTGCAAAAGCATAAATTGACCTTTCATCGATGGCGAGGGGGGTCGTCGATGACCCTCTGCTGGGGTTTAGTTTTTTTTTAGGTAATATTTGTCATTATTATTATTATTATTTTATATTTCTCAATATGTTTGTGTGAGTGTGTGTGTACGTCTCTGTGTGTGTGTGTGTATGTGCGCGTGCGTGTGTATTGTTTACACTTTCGATATCTATAGTGGAAGGCCAACAGACATAATACACGATGTTTGATAAATAAAACTGCGGTGTCTGTTTCAAATATAATGTATCCATTGTAATAGGATATGGACAGTGTGAAAAGGAATCGTGGCTAACTGGAATCGTGCTTAACTTTGATCATCCGACTTCATTGACACTCAGAATGTTGTGCTGATTCCTCTCTCGATCCTGTCTACATGCATCTATCTGTCTATCTTTTTTCTTTCTATCTATCTATCTATCTATCTATCTATCTATCTATCTATCTATCTATCGTCATCCGCAGACAAATCTGTTTCGCTGCATGACAGCTCATCAGTACGGTTAGACTCCGATTGCTTTTTAACCCAGGATTGAAACTCGACCGAATTGGCGTCAGTCGGCGATTCTACCTCTGGGCTATAGGCGCTCGGTAGAAGAAAGCAAACTTTTAGCGCGTATATTATCATTATACACGAGAGAGAGAGAGAGAGAGAGAGAGAGAGCGAGAGAGAGAGAAAGAGAGAGAGAGAAAGAGAGAGAGAGAGTCTGCAATAGAAATGAAGGAAGATTAATAAACCAACATTTATATATTTCACTATATTTCGATAAAACACTATCTGATTTGTAAATTTAAACATCTTTTATAGTCTTCGTTTTTTTTTTAAAAATAGAATCGTCAGATTGAAATTTTCATATGAATACAAAGATGGCACCAACTAACAGAAGAACATAAACAAAAGAATACGCATATATTTACGTAGATAAATATTTATCAAAATTTTGTTGAGGAAGCAATGTTAGCATCAGAGTTTACGAGAATATTGTAATGTATTTGAATCGCACAGGTGCACTAATATTTTAGTAAATATCTATAAATATGCATAAATAATAAAATCATAAAAACATCAGGCGAAAATTGCATATATATATAGTCATCAAAAAACAAGACTGTTTCACAGCAGATCAGTGTGGCTAAACATTCGATTGTTATCGGTCTTATAGCCTACCCGTACGCTATCTGCATACGGTTTAAAGTATGGGGGGTATTTTTAATGTTTTATATATACGCGGTGTATTTCGGATGTGGTGCAGTGGATATCGGCTCGGAACGAGAAATCGAGTAACCGAGTTCGAATTCCACTTGAATTCATTGCATTCATTTACGCGCAAATACCCTTGGGAAAAGTATTAATCCGTCTCTTCCTTCCAGTTATGGATTAAATAACAGGACAGATTGGGTTCTATAGCCTTGGCTAGCAACCAGTCTACCACAGAAAGCAATGGCAACCTACTGCAGGATAATCAGTCAGTCATGTCTCTTTCGAGACATGATCGCCCAAGTGTGTTTCACGTATGGCACTTAACTAACTGACTGACCCGTTTATCTTCTATTCTTTACCTTTAATTCCATTGTCAGCAGCCAACAGAACTCAATTCGTGACTGAAAAAAACTAACCATCGAAATTGAGTGAAATTTTTACATACACCTACCCCAATATATATATATATATATATATATATATATATATATATATATATAAAAGAAACAGTAAATATATGCTGAATTCTTTTCTATTGTTTTCTGTAACATGAAAGCTAGCGACATTGTTGGTGTAGGAGTATTTAAAAATTTCACGCAATTTCGATGGTTAGCTTTTTCATTATTCTTCCCTAATTTTGGACGCTACTATATATATATATATATATATATATAATATTAATCAATTCACCCCAAGCAGTTAGAGATGCAGAATGCTGGTCTCCATCTGTTTTATCTTAGAAATGTAGCTAGCCATAGTCACTAACCCCAACAAACTATACAATATTCTTTGTACTAAAACAACACATTTTTTCTTAGCAATCTTGCTACAAACAACTTAATAACACAAAGACTCTATAAAGTCTAGACTAGTCCTTTATATACAATTTGTCTGTGCAGAGGGGGGTTAAAAAATAAAAACTACCATTAGTGAAATATTTCAACACAGGCTCAAAAAGCCATATGGAGTAAGCCTCCTGCTTCCTTAAACCGAGCTTTCTAATGAGACTATATTGACCGACCCCCCACTTCAATAATACCTGATATAATGCCTTACGAGACAACACCTGGAGGTCAGAAAGGCTATCTTTCACCTGTAAGAGGAACTTGAGGAATAACTGACATTCACAACAGAATGGTACTCGCCTCTGGGTAAACGGTAAGCCTACTCCTCACACGAGTTCCCACTTCTTAGGGACCGAAAATTCTTGCTGGCGTCTTTCTTCCAGAATTCGCCATTCCAATCCGCTTGAGAACACTTTCGATCTATGAACTCGATGTGAAGCATATGTTGACGAATCACAACGCTATGCATCATTCACTTTTTCGAGCGCTCGGGGACATATTGAATGCCTTTAAAATGATCCAGATTGATCAGCGCGGCTTTACTGTCAACTTGTTCGATAATCAAGCGTACCAAATGAAGGTTGTCCTGAATAGTCCTACTCTTCACAGCACAGATCTTCTCCGAGCCAGTCAGACTAGATAGGACAGTCAAAGGCCGTTCTTGTTTTTGCGTAGCAACTTGATCATACCCCTGGTGAAACCTTGGAATATAGACACTGCTTCATTTAGTCGCTGTAAATCGGTTCCAGAAAATGTTCCTCAAGTACAGCTTGTAAGTAAGAGCATCTAATCCCGGAGTTTTGTTCCGGCTACTCAGACTCTGTAATGGGGCCTTTGCACCTAAACTTTTCAGCCGTCTCGAGGCGGAAAATATTGACCAAATGGGTATCTAACTAAGCAGGGCTCTCTGGTGAACAGATCCTGAAAGTAGTCACGGTCCGCTTATCCGGCAATGTGACACACACGATATGCCTATCAGATACATTTCTAACTTTCTCTAGACGCAGTTCAGCGGTTCTGTTAGTTACCCGAGAAGATATTCTTTTCATCCTAGGCCTAACTACAAGAGTTTGATTATTCTTAATATGTAAAAAGGCCAGCTACCTTTTTTTTTTTTTTTCTTTTTTTTTTATAAGCGTTTCACCCCGAGCAAGGCATGTCACTGCCACTACTGTGCAGGGGGCTACGTAGAGTGGAGAAAGGCTGATTAAATATAGGAAATAACAGAGGGTGGGTGATAGGCGGGTGAGGATACCGAGAATGAGGGTTGGGTAGATGAGAGTGTTGTGAGAATAGTTGAGAGTTAGTGTGATAGGAGGTGTCTATTGACCCTACATTTAAACACCTGGAGATTGTAACTGTCGGGAAAGCAGACTTGTGGAAAGGAGTTCCACAGGCGGGAAGCGCGAGAAAAGAAGCTGTTGGAGTAGAATTTACGGTTACATCTTATTTATTTAACTGTAAAAGGGTGGGACCTAGTTGCTAATCTAGCAAAGACTACTTCTCCACTATCACGGGATCAACTTTTGTTTCACATGCCACAGGGACGTTCATTACGATATTTATCAATATGAACGATCAATAAAAATGGCTTCACATCCGGGTTGTTAGTACGCGATCTATTTCCTATACAAGGTCACCCGCTTAAACTACTCGACGAGATGTTGTCAAATACGGCTCGATTAGCCGAGACAGTCAAGCCGCTTTCCTTGGTCACTGGGTGGATAAACCCCGATGAGACGAAAAGACATCCTTTCTTGTAAAATCCGGCACTCAAAGCCTGCCCGCCAGATCTGCAAGACACACATCGCATTCAAAGAACTTCTCACTAGCCAAGAAGCACCTCTTGAGCGTCCATCAAAATATGCTGAATAGACGACAAATCTCAAGCCTCAGCCATTTATATTAGCTAACAAGAGATTCATGATTAGTCCGATTATGGTTGGTGGTCTGCATTAAGTATGGCCAAGGATAAGAAACCGACAGTCGTTCTCCTTATCCCACCTCACTTTTGATTGTACCATCAAGTGACAGGCCAATAGTGTCCCAGGTAAACGTTTACTACAGAACTCTAAAGATAGTGTTCTGAAGTGATGGGGGAATCAAAAAACTTATTTAAAATTTTTACATTATCTTCATCGAAAAACGCCAGGGGAAAAATGTCTCGAGGGAGTCATTTGCCCCTTCTAGCTTTCAAATTTGTTGGGATCTCAGTTCCATTCACACAACAATTAAACTCCTCTTGGTGTTAGGTAAATCTGAGGGGGTGGTCATCATATTTTGAGTGGACTTCTTTGAAACTCAGAAAGTATCTAAAATCTTTTATTTTGCGGTTTTTTGTTAATGCCTTTTCCTGGTACTTCTTCGACACCCGGCACACGTCTCCCTTTAAATTGTTGATGAATTTAGATTGTTTCTTTTTCTTTCATCTATCGGCTCGGAATGAGAAACCGGGGAGCCGATTTCGAATTCTAGTTGAATCCATTGTATTCACTTACGCGCAAATACCCTTGGGAAATGTATTAATCCGTCTCTTCCTTCCAGTTATGGGTTAAATAGCAGGACAGATTGGGTTCTATAGCCTTGGTCGGCAACCAGTCTACCGCAGAAAGCAATGGCAACCTAATGCGGGATAATCTTCTGCCTAGTCAGTCATGTCTCTTTCGAGACATGATCACCCAAGCGTGTATCACGTATGGTACTTAAATGACTGACTGATTCCGTTGAAGGACTAACTTGTCTTTTAGGAGAATTAAATGGTATATGAACAGGGAATGGGTTGGGTGTGTTAGTCAGTGTTGTCTTCTTTGGTGTGGATTTTGGTATGTAAGCTTTTTTTAGGTTGGTCATCATTGATAGTGTGGGTGATAAAGATTTTGTAACTGGAGGTGGAGTCATGATATATGTGCTAATTGAAGGGGAAGACGATGCCGAAGAAGTGGAGCTCACTGCTGAAAGTTGCTGATAACTATAGCACTTTTTTTAGTTGTTCTAGTTTCTCTTTTTTCTCAAAACTTTGTCCGCATCTTAATTTCATTATTCTCATCTTGTCAGCGTAGCTAACCGAGTCATTCCCCTTTGAAGTGATAAAAGGAGTGGGACTGTGTGTGTATACACCTGGTATTCCGGGATTAAGTTCTGACTGTTCAGAGCGTCCCTCTCGACCTGCTTTTCCTTCTTTTCTCGTACACAAGCTGCGGAAAAAAGCTTTTCAGAAAATTGGGGCCCGAGTATTAAACCCAGTTGGGCGTTTTACCACACCAATCCTTATCGCTGGCATGTCCATCACAGACGAGACAGAAATAACTTGACCAAAAAGGATTTGAGTCGACGGGTGCCAGATCTTCTTCGTTTTTGTGAGCACCTACGACTTGATTTCAAAGTTTTTCATACTTATATGGAAAGTCTAAGAATTTGGCTTCAGTTATTTTATTTTGGTTTTTCAAGTCTGTGAACTGGTAGCGAAAAGAAAGTTCAAAATATATAAAGGGTTGGTTGGAGATAGAATGCCATAAAATCAAAGACTACTTAAAAAAAAAGATTTTTGGTTATTATTGAAACAGTTACATTTTGATTCTCGTAACAAAGAGTCAACTTCTTTCAAACAAAAAACTTTAAAAACCAAAGATAATTGTAAATGCATTCATCTTTCCTTAACTCTATTTTAAAGAAATTTAAAACGTGTTTTAAGAAACAAATAGAAAATCAATTTGCTCTTATTTTGTTTTATTAACGTTTGTTTCATATTTGCAATTGTATTTCAAGGTATTTACCTCCACTGATTTTCGATATCTAACTTTTAAATTGTATTATTAAAAATAAAGAAATTTTCTTGAAACTTTTATTTAGTTTTATTTGAAAGCTAAATGATTAAATTTACTATTGCCAGTAAGCAAAATACTCTGGTGTATTTCAAAAAGAAATTATATTGATTGGAATGTAAAATTTTTAATTTTTTTTTTTTAATTTTTCGGCCATTTTTGAACGATCAACGCATTTGTAAACAAAAGTTAATCCTCGATTGTAAAAGTCATTCAAAAATAAAATATAGATTTCTAACATTATTTTTGGAAAATTATCGAATTAAATGTTAAATTAATATGATTTACCCAAGTATTACTTATTTATAACATAAAATTTAGAATAAAGCTATTTCGTAATGACAATGTTGAACATTCTGAGTTTTCCCCCGTATTTGAAATATGATGACTACTCGACAGATGCGAGATGAAATAAGTGTATGGCGACCGGAATTGATAAAATTGACCCAATTTGTTTTCTGTAAGGGGAAGAAACTGTGAAATGCATGCCCTTTTAATGTACACATAAAATTTACCATACAAAAAATTACTTCAAATACACAAAAAATTCAAAACTATTTTAAAAATACAATGGCTCGATGATTTGTATGAAACTTTTCAATTTTTGTTTAGTAAATATAATCTTCTCTTGATAACTTACCAATCTCACATATTTTTGAAAATTTATAGATTATTATCTTTTTTGAATGAAAACAATTCTTGTAAAATTTCATTATTAATTGAAAAAAAGAAATTCTCTTCACAATATAATGTCCTTAATTTATATTATTTATTAAGACAATTAAAATCTTATCTAATTAAATAATGTCATAGTTTTATTGCATTTTACTGTTCGGAACAGATTTTCGGTAAAAGGAGCTAAATGGTTGAAAAAATAATACATGATTTACATTTCTTAATAAGTTCTGACTTTAACTAATAAAACCAATTTTGCCTACAAAATTTAAATTCTTGAAATTTAATAAAGGGGGTAAAAGACTTTTTAAAAATAATAATTTTAAAAAATTCTTTTATTTGGGAATAAGTTCTGAAAGTTTCATTAAAATCCGACAATTATTTGCTTTTCGCAAGAATTTCCTAATGAAGTTGTTTGTCATCGGAAAAAAAAATTATTAAATCATTTAGCTTTCAATTAAATTTTCAATTAAAGTTCAATTAATTTAGCTTTCAATTAAAACTAAATAAGTTTAAAAAACATTTTTTTTTAATTCAGTTTAATAGTTAGGTATTGAAAATAAGTTGAGGTGCCTATAGGATGGATATGCCATCTGTGTGTCTCAATTTTTTAGACGGTAGAAATTCCACCTTGAAATCTTAGTTCAACAACATCGTAGCCGAACGCTGTAATCTGTTTGCGGCACGCGTGGAAATACTTTTCTAGGAAATGAATAAACTTAATAATGAACAATGATCAGTTTTGAAATACGAATTTTCTTTCAAATTCATCTTGTGAAATTTCTTTACGGTAAAAATTATAGTAAACGCTTCTTTTTCAATTTCACTGGAGCAATTTTGTGTATTTTTCAAACTTCTTGAAGCGTGGGCGACTGCTTTCACTGTACCGTTATTAAATTTATGGTATATTACCAATCTAATGCCGTATTCACTTGCACGCACCACTACTATTATTCTTCGCTTTGGCTCGCAATGTGTCAGGTATCTAAACTATGATATTAAGCTTTAAATTCTTATATATATATATATATATATATATATATATATATATATATATATAAGCAAAAAAATCGAACAATAATCCGTTTTTACTAGAATTGTTTTCATTTTTTCTTTTTTAATTATAATTTTTTATAAGGTTTCAAAATTATTCTTAAAATTCTCTAAAGACTTCTATCGTTTTAGGTTATTAAGTTATTAAATGAAAACTATATATACTAATCGAAAATTGAAAAGCTCAATACAAATTTTTGTTTGATGTATATTTGAGTGCTGTGCAATATACACATTATTAATTTAGTGCTGCATCGCTAAGCGAAAACCTGCTCCCCAATTACAGCAGTGCTAAAACGTCATATGCTGGGTAGAGTGAGTTGGTGTTTCATATATTTTATGACAGACATTTTAAATATAAATCCTGGTTATTATTTTTAAAAGAAAAATAACTGTTTAATTTTAAAACCATTACTGTTATTTTTTTACATGTAAATTTAGTGCATATGAGTATATTTGCCATTAAAATGAATGCTTTTATTTTTATTAAAAAGTCCTTTGTCATCAGGCCTGATATCAGTGGCTTCCAGTTTTTGCGATGTAAAATACAGTAAAACTATTTTTAACGTTACACAATTTTTATTCATAGAAAACATGATGCTCAACATCATGTCTCAGTCATTAAAATCGAGAAACGTAATTATCAGTGCAGTAGAATTGTTTAGCAAGCAGGCATGTTGTGGTGGTATATGAAGTTTTGTTTGAAAGCATAATTTTATTGATTTATTTATTTTTAACTTTAAAGTTTAAACCATATTAAATTTCTCATTTCCTTTCTGTTCAGCTGTCTGTGATCATGCCAGCAATCCTGCATATTAAGAAGAGGAAAGTTAGCTTCGAGCGTCGAGCCTTCAACTCTGAATAGGGGAAAGTGCTTTTTCATCGAACGTTTTGGACATGCTCAGTGTCTGAAGACTGTGGCTGTCATAAAAGAGTACAATGTGCTCTGCCACTAGGAGACAAAGCACCTCTTCTCCACTGCCCTCCTTCCGTGATTTAGCTCTCTCTTCTAACAATTTTCCAGCATACATTGCAGTTGCCGTGTTTGGCCAACACCTAAATTTGCAAGCATTTATTTTCCACAATGATGTACACGAAGTCTAACCTTCACTCACAACTTTAGGATCAACACCACCATGAGATCATTCCGCCGTCTAACTCTTCCATCAAACTGAACACCGGAGCATTTATTCATAGCAAACAGCACCAGACGTTTCACTGATTTATATGTTTTTAATAAAATTCTTACATGTGTAGGCATTGTCTAATTATATACTAGTTTACCTTGATTCTAGTAAGGACAAGCTCTATTTTTTTATATATATATATATATACTATAGTCATCCGCAGACAGATCTGTTTCGCTGTATCACAACTCATCAGTACGGCTTAGACTCCGTTCGCTTCCTAACCTAGGATTGAAACCCGACCGAATCGGCGTCAGTCGGCGATATATATACATATATATATATATATATATATATATATATATATATATATATATGTTGAGGATTCCGGGTGAAGAACCACACAAAATAATAAATAACAAAAACAGATATGGAGATAGAAAAGGTAATTTATATTGAACAAAATATACAAACTGGAACACGGGTTAGTCAATTCAGGAATACTATTAGTACAAATCAATATATACCGTCTTGTAGTGAAATAGTATGTCCGGGTAATGAGTCTACATTCAGCAACTTCAACTAACTCTGCACCAATTTACTGACCAACTAAGCATCTGCTTTACAACTCACAACTACTCTTTACAACGGTATTTACCCACCTTCCCACGTAAGGCAAGATATGACAAAAGGTCTTTTTAATGTGGGTCTTCCCGGTCATATAGCCAGGCCAAAAATATCTGTCTATCTTTCCCCAGTCGTGATTCTACCCTTCGGCGGAATCACAACTGGGTTATTGCTCTCTGCTCGGAAGCAGAGAGCGCTCTCTACCCCAAGGCAGAGAGCTGGCAGTGTCATAGCAGCAGAGGCAAATGCCGACTACTTTTTACAACTATATTTAGTTGTCCCTCCCAGTAAGGGCAACATGTGACACATGGTCAGTTATAACTAAGATTTCCGGGCTATATGGCCCGGCCAAAAAAATGTCTGTCTATTTTTGTCAAGTCGTGCTTCTACCCTTCGGCGGAACCACGACTGGGTTATTGCTCTCTGCCCGAAAGCAGAAAGCTGACAGTGACAAAGGCAGTTACTGCGAGGCAACTACTCTTTACAACTGCCGATCTCTGTATAGGCAGGATTATATTTACACATTAGGCGAGTCCATTCTTATGTACAAAGGGGCGATCCCCAACAATATATATATATATATATATATACAAGGTACCTCCAGTCATTATTCTATACCTAAATTTAAATTTAAATTTTAAAAATAAATAATTTATCTTCAAGCTTTAAAATTAGCTTTAATCGATAACCAAGGGATTAAATTTAGTAATTGTAGTAAGCAAATACCTTGGTGTATTTCAAACCGAAATTATATTGATCTGAATCAAACATTTTTTAAATGTAAATAAAAAGTTTTTAAAATATTAAATTTTGCGCCATTTTTCATCGATTGTAAACAGAAGTCAATTCTCGGTTTTAAGAATCTTAAAAACTAAAATATACCTCGCTGACACATTATTTTATTCAAATTACTGAATTTAAGTTGACTTGAAACAAGAATTACATGCTTACTGCATGAAATGTTTCAAGAAAATTTTTCTCAATTACGATATCCTTATTAATCAGGTGGTTTTAATAGATGATTTACAGTAGCTGGCCAAAAGTATGGAAGACGAATTTGGTATAAATCTTATTCATACAAATCGTTTTTTTAACTATGTTAAAATTAAAAATTTAACACAGTTTTCAGCAATTATCCAATATTTTATGGAATTTTAATTAGTTTAGCTTTGTAGGCTTACGTTTGAAGATGTTTTGCGAAAAATAAAAATTAAAATAATATAAAACTTTCTTTTAAAAATATTTACAATTTAATAACAGAGTGAAAATAACGGCAGAGGTAACTCAATTTATGAAATTTTATGGCATTTATTAATTTTTATTTTTAATATCTATTTTTTATATTCTTTTTAAGTACCTCCACAAATTGTAAATTTCACAATAATTTTTTTTTTTTACAAAATTAGAAAATTAGGAATTAAAATGTAAAAGTTGCTTTAAATGGTTAAGGAATGACTTGCAAAACAGGCTGTTGAATTTTATGAACGTCTTGAAGAGACTTGAATCAGAATCAAGGTGCAGTTTCTGTCGTTTTCCATGTAAAGAGAATGATCCAAAACACTTAACTTCTAAAATCAATACGACCCCTATGGAACATCGGACTTAATAAAAATGAACATATTTATTTACACACAAAAAATGGTTTTTACTTATTTTGAAAAAGAATTGGTGAACGATTTTTATTAAATTTTTCAATTTTCAATAAGCAATATAATCATCAATTCTTAATTTAAAAATATTAAGGCGACAGTTCTTTAAAAGATTTTTAAAATATTTTTAAAACTTTATGAATTATTAAAATAATAACAAAATGAAAACAATTCCTTTTATTAGTAATCAAAAAAGAAATTTTTCTTCTGACTGAAATGTCATTAATTATTATTATTTATTCCAGTAATTAAAAGCTTATCAAATTAAATTATATCAGAGTTTTATTGCATTTTTTATTTTACTTTTTCGAGCAGATTTTCAGATAATGTCGTAAAATTTAAAATAAAATAAATAGATGATTTATATTCCCCAATGAGTTCTGTGTTTAACTCATAAAAATAATTTGCAGCCAATTACAATTTATTAAAATTTCATGGATTTACGTGGAGATGGGGGTGGAGTAAAAGAGTTGAAAAGAAAAAATATCTTTTTACCAAGATTTTTAAGAAATAATAATTTCAAAAATAATTTAATTCATTTTTGAATGAGTACTGAAACTTTCATTAAAATCTGACAATTATTTGATTTTTGCGAGAATTTCCAAATTAATGTGTTTGTCACCGAAAAAAAGTGAGTTACATAAAATTACGTGATCGATTGTAAAATTTTCTACAACGCTAACTCAAATCAAAACAAAATTTTCTTCCAAAATTTCGAACATGTTAGAAGGGATTAAAAAATTAAAAATAAATAAATAAAAATTACTTTGATCTTTCCTCTTAATAATATTATAAACATTTTGATGGAAAATTTTCATTAATGGAGGTACCTAAATACACGCTTTGGGATGTTTCGTTTGCTACTCTGGCCCGCAGGCTCCTGCCAAAGTCTCATCTGACCCTCACTCTGAAAAGATTGCCTGCTCTTGCAGGAGTTGGTCTTCTTCATTTGATTATCTAACCTAAATATAAAATCTTGTCCTTAAAGAACTCACATCTCTCTTCACTGATTTTGAACCCGTAATCATGTAGTCTCTAAAATATTAGAACCAGTTTTATGTCCTGTATTTTCGTAGCACTTTTAATAAGTGTGTCATCTACGTAAGAGACAGTACCATCTAGTCTATCCATCATATGACCTTGAATAAGTACTCGTTGTTTTTCAACAGATGGCGTTCCCAGAACTGCGTACGTGTAGTTTCAGATGGTAACACATCTATAAGGATGTACTATAAGCAAGCTTGAAATTCAGTGTATGTTATTCGTCGGAGTGTAAACAACGTTGTTTTTCATAACGTTAAACACGTCGCATTTTGACCCAAAGAAAGTGTATTAGCCGTAAATTTTATTGCACTACTTTATTTAAATGAAATTTGCAGCTGAAGCACATAAAATTCTTGTTGGGACCTATGCCGACTATGCTTTCTCGAAAACAACATGCAGAGATTGGTTTAGATGCCTCAAAAATAATGATTTTGGTGTTGAAGATAACGAACGCTGTGGTACATAGAAAAATTTTGAAAACGCAGAATCAGAGGCACTACTTCATGAAAAATTATGTCAGGCACAAGCCGAACGTGCATAATCATTTGGAATTAATCACACAAGAATTTTGAAACGTTTGAAAGTATTAGGAATGATTTAAAAACAAGTATATTGGGTGCCATACGATTTGAAGTCGAGAGACGTTGAACGGCGTCTTGTCACACGTAAACAGCTGCTTCGACGGCAGAAAAAAAAAAATTGCATCGTATTGTGACCGGCAATGAGAAGTAGATACATTACAACAACCCTAAGCGTAAAAGATCGTAGGATAAAACCGACTATTCATCAACATCAGCAGCAAAGCCGAATATCCATGTTTCGAAGCTTCTGCTTTGCGTTTGGTGGGATCAGCCAGGTGTAGTTTATTGTGAGCTGCTAAAACCGGCCGAAACTATCACGGGAGATTGCTATCGACAACAATTGATGCATTTGAGCCGAGAATTTAAGAAAAAATGACTGCTATACGAGCAACAACAACAAAGTGATTTTGTAACATGTCATCACTAGATCACATAGTGCAAAACGGGTAAAAACCTACTTGAAAACGCTTAAATGGGAAATCTTACCCTACCACAGCGCATTCAGTAGACGTTGTCCAGTCCAATTATTACTTGTTTCGATCGATGGCACATGGCCTAGCTGAGCAGTAATTTTATTATTATGAATATGTCAAAAGATGGGTCGACTTGTGGTTAGTCTAAAAAACGTGTCGTTTTACCGATGTGGAATTCAAATCCTGTCAGAAAGATGGCAAAAAGTCGTAGCTTACGTTTCACAATACCTTCAGTGAAATGTCTTTTTACTATATTTATATACAAAACATATTTTTCACGAAAAATCAGTGAAAACATATCCATGGTCCTAATAGTATCCATTATCGACAGAAAATTACCTGGGGCTACTTTAACATCGAAGATTATTCTCTTAAAATTGTATCTTCCTTTATGTGTATTAATAGTCAGATAATTTTGGCATTCCTCATCCACTTCAATTTGAAGATATGCCTTAGAGACATTTTTAAAAAGAATTTACCAGCATTTGCCAAATATATTCTCTTGAGATGGTACGGGAAATACACCTGGGAGAAAGCAGACATTCAACCAAGTCGTAAAATCTGTACATAAACGAATCTTTTTATTTTACATTTTGTCATAAACCGATTGTGTGGCTATTTTGGAGTAATCTATTTTTTTCAATAACTCCGCGGTTTTCTAATCTCTCTTGTTTGGTCTTAACAAACCCCAACACAGCAAAAGCCATTTCGTCGTATATGTACTTCTGACGTCTCATTCTGTTTGATTTTGGGCGGATCGTGCCTTAACTTGACGATTTTTTGGCACTCTTCCGCAAGATTCTGTATCGTTAACTTTGAATCCTGTTTAAGCTTTGCAAGAATTCGAAAGCATATTTGTACATCATTGCTTGATATTAAACCTTTAACGGGCATTAGACATTTAAATATGTCTGTAGAAAGTCCATCCGGGTTAAAGTTGACTTGAACGGTATATGTAACAACATCTTCAACTTCGTCCTTAGTAAGATTTATGCACTGTCAACGTTTATAAAAAAGTGAATACTTTTTACAAAATATCTTTGATAATACCGACACAGATTTGTTAAATGGCACTTTTTCTGGAATATTCAGCAAAATGAAATTAAGATATTTTTCATGTTCAGCGGAGCACATTTATATAACAAAAACGTAACTTCTTTTCATCCCACCAACTTTGACATTCGTCTCTGCAGATGACATCTTACCTTATGCAGCACGATATCAAAGTAATAGTTTTTTTCGAGAACAAACTTAAATTCAGTAATTGAATTCGCGACTGAATCCGCCGAAAATGAATTTAACGTATTCACTTTTCCTTGCATTTACAAGATTGACTTTATCTGTTGTTGCATCTATTGTAACAGTGTCTTCCAAAATTTTTGCTGTTACTGAGCAATTAACTTCAATTCTTCTATAGTATATTACGTTCATAAAACGAGGAAGATTGTTTTCGTGTGAATTCTGTCACAAGGTTAAACGAGAGATAAAAAATGATTTTTTTTTTGTGGGTTTGAAACCTCATCGCCACGGCTATATCTTCGTCGCGTTGGACGAAGATAATACAGTCAAGAAATATAATGTAACTTGGTGCCGACGTAGTCTTGTTGAAATGTGTTGTAGTATAGAAAGTTCGCTTACGGCTAGCAGTCAAAACTATGACGAATCATGACTTCATTATTATACCAATTTGGTCGAATCCATGTTACAATCTGGAAGGGTGTATCAATCTTCACAACAATATATTTTGCCAGATATATTTACCAAAATAACAAAAGTAAATTGAAATACTAAAGTATACATTTATTTCATAAAATCACCATTAACTTCAACCAGAGAGTCTAGACCAAGGCTTACGGCTTACGGACCCCTTTATAATTCACTTTAAACGCTTATGAAATTTATACATAAATTGTTACTAATAGTTTTGCATTAACGTAGTAAAAACTGGTTTTAAGCTTACTTTAAATTGATAAATTTAAATTTTCATTTGATAACTTTAATAAGTAAAAATGAATATTCAGACATTGAAAATTTATGCTTTGAATAATATTTCAGTTTAAACAACCTCTCTGAAGATGGCTCATGTGAGCCGAAAGCTTAGAAGAAAATCAATAAATAATTATCCAAATGTTGGAGAATTTTTGTCTTTATTTTCAACTGAAATTAAAGCAAAAATACGACGTTTAGAACGGCTCATGATTAAACAATAGACATTCATTGTCTCTTATATTTAACAGCATATATTTAGAATATATATATATATATATATATATATATATATATATATATATATATATATAAGTAACGTGGTTGTAATATTTAAAGCATAGACAACTGGTAGACTTATAGATATGTAGATGGATAGCAGAGATAAAAATTGTCTCGTCCGACGCAGTGAACTGACTTTCTTAGCAACTGACCTACGAATCGATTCACTATAGTCTTTCTACGTCTTGTCAGCTTAGATTGTTAACCCAAGAAGGAGCATCAAGTCAATTTAGTTGTGGAGGTGTTAAAATTTTGCCCCAGTTAACGACGGTCTTGAAGTCGTTTTGGGTATCAGTTGCTATTTTGACTTCGTCGGATTGATCAGCTTACTATCAAACCAGAGTAAATGGTTGTATCGTCAGTGTAGATGCTTAGAGAGCTGAAATGATGTTAATGAAAATTTAAAAAAATCTAAAATAAACAGTGGAACAAGTATGTAGCTCATGAGTCAGTCAGTCAGTTAAGTGCCATACGTGATACACGCTTGGGCGATCATGTCTCGAAAGAGACATGACTGACTGGGCAGAAGATTATCCCGCAGTAGGTTACCATTGCTTTCTGCGGTAGACTGGTTGCCGACCAAGGCTATAGAACCCAATCTGTCCTGTTATTTAACCCATAACGGGAAGGAATAGACGGATTAATACATTTCCCAAGGGTATTTGCGCGTAAGTGAATGCAAGGAATCCAACTGGAATTCGAACTCGACTATCTGTTATTCTCGTTCCGAGCCGATATCCACTGCACCACAACACACATCCTCTCAGGGGTACTCACATCAGCTCAGGGGTACTCTTTCGTTAATACGAAAAAATCTAGACGAGGTGCCTTTCAGGATAACTTTTATTTCATCATTTGACGAGAAAGACTGAATCAGCTCAAACATGAAGTCCGGAGGGAGCATAACTTTTCAGCTAGTGGATTGTGAAAATTACTGTATGCCAGACCCCATTAAAGCTTTCTAGATGTCTAATGTTACTTCCCGGGCTTCACTGTTTTTATCTAAAGCATGATACATTCTTTCTTAAATTATCGTCAGTACATCACCTGTTGACCTTGAGAAACGAAAGCTTGTCTGAAAAAAGACTTTGTGATGAAAGAGGATTAACCGATTCAGCATTGATTAGAGCCTTTAGGATGTTGCCAAAAAGGGGTAAAAGACTAATAGGTCGATAGTTTCAATGGTCAGATGGTTCCCTAGAGTTCTTAAAACTGGAACAGATGATAACTTCCAGCAGGCAGGAAAGCAGGAGGCAGCGAGGCATTTATTACACAGTTTAGAGAAAACGGGAGCCAGTCCGAAGCATACTTTTTAATAACTATTACAGGGATACTATTGGGTCCATATGCTTTGTGGGGATCTAGGTTAGAGATGATAGCAGAAACCATGGAACGGCTTATATGCATATTATTTAACATAAACTCACTTATAAGTGGGAAGTAAGGCAGGGATACTCCGGATAAATCAAGAGTAGTTTTGAGAATAATTTATGGACAAAGCATTCAGCTTCATCAGCAAAGGGTGTTAACACCTCAAATTGTAGAGAGGTAGAATAAAGATTTTGCACTTATTTAATATTTATCACAGAGCCGCCAGTAACTACGAGACCCAAAGTTGTTAGATGCTATGCGGTGCCTCATTCTCTTGGCAAACAAGGACTTTGCACATTCGAGGACTCGCTTACATTTATTACGCGTAGTAACGAATAGCCACCTGTTATAACGAGAGCTGTCACAGTTATGTAGCTTAAAATAGTGGTTCCTGTGTGCTACAGAGCACGAGAATGCTGTTCTGAATCATGAAGCATATTTACTGCCACAGAGTTACCAAGAACGCAGTATTGCGAAGCTCGGCAAAAGCTTGGAGGGAAGGTAAGAAATAAATCAAGTAGAGAAACCTGTTGCTCGGTTTTGCTAGGGAAACGTGTAGGTAAGTCCAAGATTTGTGTAAGAGACTGGGCAATGGTTAGATTTTGCACTTGGTTAATACCCTATTACAAAACTGCCAGTAATCATGAGAGCTAAAGTTGTTAGAGGTTATGCAATGCCTCATTATCTCAGTAAAAATGAACTTTGCTTTTTCGAGGACTCACTTGCATTTGGTACAAGCAACCAGAAATAACCACCTTATACTCACAGCCAAAAATAGTGCTTCCTGTGTGCTATAGATATTGAGTTCGCTAGTGTAAACCATAGAGGGAATAGAGGTTTCACCTGGTATTTCTGAGAACGGATATAAGTGTCCACGCTGGCTTTGACCAGAGAAGCAACTTTAGTGGTGCAACTGAGAGGTTGAAGATGTCAGTCCATGGGATGTCACGAAGAAAATCATGGAATGAGTCCCAATCAGCTTACTGGTAATAGAAATAGGTCTTATGGGTAAGGGTTTCCTGTTTAATTGATTGGAATAAAACATCAATAGCTACCACAGAGTGGTCAGAGTTACCAAGAGAGCAGCATTGCAAAGCATCGCAGGAATAAAGGGAGGAGGTAAGAAATAAATCAAGTAGAGAAACCTGTTGCTCGGTTTTGCTAGGGAAACGTGTGGGGAAGTCCAAGATTTGAGTAAGGGATTTTGCAACAAAAATATTTAAAGCCTGAATACCGGAAACATCAGTAACTGTAAAAAGTTTCAGCCATGTGTCAAAGATGTTCGCTATTATGTCTAAAATACTGCAGCCCTGGGAATATTGGAAGGCCTATAAGAAAAAAAAAAGATAGTTAACAGAGTTTAGTAAAGAGAGACAGAAGTACATGAAGATGCAGTCTAGGGTTTCGAGTGACAATTCCTTTGCCATCCAAGACGTAAACACTAGTGCAATGCATATTAATGCTGAGATTTGTTCATCAAATGGGAAGAAAGACTGAGGTGGGTAGATGATTATTTGTTTAGTGGTTTGATGGTATTTCTTTTTGAGAGAGAGAGAGAGAGAGAGAGAGAGAGAGAGAGAGAGAGAGAGAGAGCCAATCATTACTATCTAACGTCAATGGTGATACAAACTATTTAGAGTATAGTGTGGTATCGGGGTATAATTGCATAAGAGCAGCCTCTCTAAGCGCTAACAAAATGTTCGGGCGACGAAAGACCACCCGGAAGCAGCAACCAGCAAACTGCCACTCAATACCCTCACAATGGAAAGTCATAGCACTAACTTGTCTGATCCCTAACAAGTAAAGTCATTGCGGCTCTGGTAGAATAATGAAGGAGAAGCGGTGAAACATATCCTGATAAATGAACAAAGGATAAACTTCTATACTAGTTCAGTAGACATGGAAAGAGTTAAGGCAGGACGATAGGTGAGTCTATCTACTCCTATTAACCGGTTAAAAAAAACATAAAAAGAAAATTAAATTATGACTTAGTTCTGATGTCCACTAAGCACAATGGGAAGTGAGAAATTTAATAACAAATATAACAAGGAAATACAGGGCAATGAAGAAAAGAGAAGCGAAAACATCAGAAACAAAACAAAACAAAAAAAATTACAAATGGCAAGATGGCACGAGACATTGTGAGTTAGTTACAAGAGACTCTTCTTTTGCTTAATGATGGTTATTGTACGAGAGGGTAAAGAATTTATTTTTTGAGCGATCTGCCTAATGTTTATTTTTTGGCTTCTATCAAAGGAATTCGAGTTTTCCACAGATACCAAGAATAACCAGTCAATCACAAACGAATAACAAACTTGACATATATATATATATATATATATTTCGCAACCTCGGTTTCTACCTTTCAATGTCTTCAAGCAATTTACCATGATATGTATATATATATATATATATATATATATATATATATATATATATATAGGGGATTGCATAAGGATTACGCTCATGAGCATAATACGTTTAGTTTCGGTCAGTCATCTTTAGTGGGAATCAGTTCATCGCATGTATATTTTTCATCATATTTCGATTTCTGCTATGGTCGCAATACCTACCAAGTCTGCTGAAAGACCTAAGGCAGGTCGTGGTGTGTTGTTATGGCTCCATTCCATGATTTTTCTATCTCCCCTATCATCCCTAGCGTTACATAGACAAAGTTCTCCTTGGTGTGTGGGCTGTACTTAACAAGAACTTTATATATCTCTTAAGCTGGGGTTTCCAGGGATTCTTTCAATGTGTTGTTTTGTTCCATTTTTTATCATTCCAAGTGCACCCACTATCACTGGTACGATTCTTGTTTTCAATTTCCACATTTTTTCTATTTCAATTTCCAGGTCTTTATATTTTGACAGTTTTTCGAATTCCTTGGTTGCTATGTTACAATCCGCTGGACAAGCCATATCAATTATTAGGCAAGTTTTTTCTTTCTGGTTTTTAACAATAATGCCCGGCCTATTTGCTTCAATTCTTCTGTCGGTGTAGATGGTGTAATCCCATAGAATGGTGACATCTTCTATTTCTGTAACCAGTTCTGGGTGATGTTCATACCAGTGTTTGTTTACTTACTTTCCATAGTATTTGCACATTGTCCAATGTAAATATTGCCTCACTCTATCGTGACGATTTTTATATTCATTTGGGGCAAGTACAGAACATCCTGAGATTAGATGGTTTATTGTTTCTTGGTATTTATCACAGAACCTGCATTTTGGATCCACATTATTATGTAGAATATTTGCCTGAAAGTTTCTAGTGAAAAGAATTTGGTCTTGCGCTGCAGGAATAAAGCCTTCAGTCTCAGACTTTAATCCAGATACACGTAACCATCGATAAGTATTAACTTTATCAACATTGGATTTATTGGCACGTTCTGGATATTGGCCATTCAGACGTTTGTCTTGCCAGCGTTGTTTCATCTGTTCAAGAGCTTTATCCTTGGCTTTCTTTTTCAGGTCTTTTGCTGCAATAGTTGGTTCTTGGCTTCTGTTTTGCTTTTCTACAGAATCTACTAACTGTAAATCTTGTTTGTATTTACTGCCTTTTATTATTGAATATTTTTCTTTCTTTCTTCATGTTGTTTGAGTAATTGTATCATCCAGTCCTTTGTTGTTTTTATGTATGTTAGTAAGCCAATAGTTGTTGTCTTGTATGACAATTCTAGCTGAATAAGACCTCTTCCACCTTCTTTACGGGGTATGTATAGACGATCTATATCAGCCTTTGAATGATGCATCTTATGTTTAGAACGAAGCTTTCTTGTTTTAGAATCCATTCACCTGAAGTCATATAAAGTCCAATTGAAGATGTTGAAACTATATTGGACCACTGGAACAGCAAGGCTATTTTTGGCCATAATTCTGTTCTGAGAATTCAATTCAGTTTTTAATATCAGTTGTAGCCATCTATAATACTCTTTACGCACTATTTCTTTCATTTTTTATGGTGAATTTTTCACTCTCATTTACACCCAGGTATTTATAAGCTTCTTCTGGCTCTAAATCTTTTATTGTTACAGCAGGTGTCTAAGCTAATTGAGGATGTTTGTTGTAGCGATCCACGTAAAACTGTAGCTTTAGCACATTTATTCAAACTGAATTTCATTCCAATGTCTTCGCTGAAGCATTTTACAGTTTGTAGAAGACCTTCCAGATCATTATCATTCTTAGCATACAACTTTAAGTCATCCATGTAAAATAGATCGCTTATTTTCTTTTGGCCTATTTCATAATCACATTCTGTCTTGTTAAGTTGACTGGTTAGTGCTATTAATGATATGCAAAATAGTAAAGGAGACAAAGTGCCACCTTAAAATATACCTCTTTTGATATTTATTTCACCAGACTTATAGGTTCCATTTATATTATTATTATTATTATCATTATTATACCGATACACATATAAATTTAAGATTATTAATTTACAGAATAATTCAAGTGTTTATCAAAAATTTTTTAGTATGACCGGAAATAAAGGTTTTTTAAAAAAAGTAAAGACGGACATATTCGGTATATTTATATACATAAATCACGGTGTGAATGTATATAAATATATATACTATAGTCTATATAAATATATATACTATAGTCACCAGCAGACAGATCTATTTCGCTGTATTACAGCGCATGAGTACGGCTTAGACTCCGGTCGCTTGCTAACCCAGGATTGAAACCCGACCAAATTGGCGACAGTCGGCGATGCTACCCCTAGGCCACGAGCGTCCAGTAGAAGAAGGAGGGCTTTTTAGCGCATATAAACACGTCAAATAGCTAGTGTGCTCCAATTCATTATCGAATGAGCGATGCGTATATGCCGGAGTAGCTACTGTTTACAAAGTCTACCACTCTTCCAGAGTGCTCAATCAGGGAGTGATATATATATATATATATATATATATATATATATATATATATATATATATTATAAATTTTGGGTATATATATATATATATATACCTTTTGTAATCTAGTAATAGGAGCTTTTGTAATAGCACTGTTTGTAATATATATATATATTACTAGATTGCAATAGGTGCTTCTTTAAATCCTTAAGCATATTTTTTTCATAAAAAAAATTAAATATACAAGTTCAAATGGTGGATAAATTGTCCAACTTCCATATTTCCGTTTTGTTATTGTCTTTTACTTTCGACGTGTGTATATTTATACATACATATACGTCCATAGAACCGAAAGAGGGGCAAAAAAGGATAAGAATAATGAGAGAGTGTAAGGAGAACTGAACATTATGAAAAAGTATGAAATACCTACGACATCGTAAACACACACACACACACACACACACACACACACACACACACACACACACACACACACACACCACACACACACACACACAAAAAAGAATAAAAAAATCATTACGAAAAGCAATACAAAACTTTTTTTTTAACTCAATATAGAAATAACCGTCTTGTGTTGCAGTGGATATTGGCTAGATATTAGCCGAGTTCGAATCCCAATTAAATTCGTTGCATTCACTAACGCAGAAATAATCATGGGAATAGTATTAATTCGTATCTTCCCTCCAGCTATGGGTTAAATACCAGGACATATTAAGTTTGAAAGCCTTGGTTGGTGACAAGTCTACCGCAGAAAGTAAAAGTAAATCTTCCGCTCACTCAGTCACTTCCCGTTCCAGACATGATCACGCAATCGTCTACCATGTATGGCACTTAACTGACTGAGAGATACAAATAACAAAAATTGGAAAATCGGCAGACAAATGGTAATGCCTCCTGACTAATGGACCGAACAATGGCAAAAAGGTTGGTCTATAAAACTATAGAGAAGGCGTGCAGAATATAATATTAGTCAGCCAAGTGAAAAATTATATATTTGTATTAATCTTGCACACACACACACACACACACACACACACACACACACACACACACACATATATATATATTATTATTATTATAAATTATATTTTAGAACATGTACATAATTTTTCTGTATATATATCCACGACAAAGGTACGTTTGTTTCGACATTGAAACTTCAATGTCTCATCAGGCGGCGTGAAAAGTAATGGAAAGCCTCTTTCCTTATATTTGTTTAGTTTTGTTAGAGGTGTTGGTGGGGGTTAGTGATAGGGGAATAAATCTCTGACCGTTGGAAGCTTTGGAGAGGGTGTTTTTTAAAGTTGTTGATTAATGAGAGTCTTTGATTTCTAGATAAATTTAACCTTGTAAGATTTTATTATCCAGCGACCAGACTATATCGTTTGGATTTCTTAGAAGATCCAGTAGTAGGTGGCGCCGGATATTTTTATTTAATATATATATATATATATATATATATATATATATATATATATATAATCGTAGAAGTAGTACAATTTAATGGGTTGACAGTTGACTGTAGTGATTTACTTTATTAAGACTGCTCAATACTTAGTAGAGCATTATATATGTTAATATTTTTATTATAAGTTTTTAATAAAAACATAGTTTACTGCAACACTAGAGCCATTGTGTTTCTTATTAGACCCCCGTTAGTTAGTTTGCCTGATGACGTGCAAATAAGATAGTAACGAAACACAACAGCTCTTGTGTTGCAGTAAACTATATTGTTATTATAAACTTATAATAATAATAATAATAATAATAATAATAATAATATATATATATATATATATATATATATATATATATATGTATTGTTCCACATTGATGGCACGCACCGGAGTTAGTTTCATGCGTTATGCAATCATCAGGTGCATATTGTAAACTATATCATTGATGTGGAATAATATGTATATTTTATAGTATATATAGAATTAGTTTATTCATTCTAGAATGAGCACTGTTTTATTAAAACCTGAATATTGTACATATGTACACTTATCTGGATA